>JANHGD010006958.1:247255-259525 GCA_027560375.1 Imantodes cenchoa
TGTGCTGTTCAGAGAACCCCCAAATCCCACTCCTGGCTGGCCCTACCCACCCCTGCCGTACCCTGCCCTCCCCAGAGTCCCCATGCGGCCTGTTTTGGATGCAGATAAGTGCAGAGTGCATGCGGAGGCTTGGGGAGGGTGAAAAACGGGCCTACTGGAAGTTCAGGAAGGGCCTCTGGAGCCTGGGGAGGCTGTTTTCACCCTCCCGGAGGTTCAAGCAAAGTCTCCAGAGCCTGGGGAGAGCAAAAATGCCCCCCAAACCATGGTGCAGGACTAAGCCACACCCACCATGGCCACACTCACCCAGCAACTGAGCAGAGAACCCCTTGCTAAAATTTTTGAAGCCCACCTGACATGGATAATTCTCTTCAGATATACTGTATGTACTTGTGATTTCCTAGTGATTTAATTTGGTAGAAGAAAGAAAAAGGGAGAAAGGGAGAAAGAAAGAAAGAAAGAGAGAGAGAGAGAGAGAGAAAGAAAGAGAAAGAAAGAGAAAGAAAGAGAAAGAAAGAGAAAATGATCGTGTATGGAGATCCATATTTTTAGGCATGGAGGCAAAAACATATTTCATCCATGATTGTCATGACTCATATTATATAGTTGCAGGTGACCTGTCATTTGACAGTTTTTTATGGCTCTCATATAAACATCACAGAATCCTTTAAATTATACTGGATTCAAGATTATGGATTATTTTGAAAACATAAATGAGATTTGTAAAGGTGGTTTTAGATGGATCATGTAAAATTATGAGGATTATGAAGTATTTACATAGATGGAATTTTTACCAGCACCTTAAAAAAAGCAATCCAGCTAACCCATAATGTACAGTCACACACAGATACTGCACACAATACACAATAAATTCATATAATCCTAGGTATACAGTGATGCATTGCTACAGTAATAATAACAATAATGTTATGGAGTAGAAGATCCTGCTGTTATATTTTCTATATGTTGGATTTTTGAAGCAAAAGTGAAGTTTGGAATGAATGAACTAGACCTGTGAAATCATCCATAGACATTAGATTCAAGCTGTTTCAGGATTCATTTGAAAAAAAAAATCCTCCATTTGAATCACAAAACTAATATATAATGGAAGAATAAATGGGTTGAACAGAAGCGGAAGATAAGAAAATCCTGATGAATTCAGAAAGAAAGAAGTGAGACGTTTAAAGAACAGAAAGCAATATATAAAGCAGAATACGGGGCAGATATTTGAGAAGGACAGTGTGGCAGGAAGGATGTTTTTCAAAAATAGAAAGGTATATACAAGTAGTCCTCACTTACCAGAATTAGGATCGGTAACTCCATTGCTAGGCAATGTGATCATAAAGTGAAACATCATATGACCACACTGACTTATCATGTCAGTTCCACTGTAGTCATTAAATAAACCAGGTCTCCAACCTTGGCAACTTTAAGACTTGTGGACTTCAATTTCCAGAATTCTGGAAATTGAAGTTCACAAGTCTTAAAGTTGCCAAGGTTGGAGACCCCTGAAATAAACCACTGCAGATAATTAAAAGCAATGGCACCATTGTGACTCCCCGCCAGTTCCCCATTGACTTTGCTTGTTGGAAGGCAGCTGTGAAGGACACAAATAGTGATCATATGACAGTGAGATACTGTAGTCATTATAAATGCACCAGTGGCCAATTAATCACATGACTTTGGGGAATCAGTCAGAAATCTCCTTTCTTCGTGCCGCTGTAACTCCCAACATTCGTGGAACGAGTAGTTGGTAAGTGAGGATTACTTTTACTAATTTAGTGAATGGAGTTGGCATGAACTAGATTTAACTATATTCTCTCCCCCCCCCCCCCTATCTCATGTCATTCGTTGCCTTGATTCATTATTATTCTTACTATTTTTGTGTATTTCGCATAAAGCTGCTTAGAAAACATGATGGGTACATATGGAGATTTGTCTACAAGATATAATGGAAATATACAAATACCTACAGGTGCTTCATTTTTTCACAGAATAGGATGAAAATCATATGGCTGTTTCAGTCCTGAATTTAATTAGCATGTGAAAAATAGCTGCTTGCCAGTCCACCTAATGAGCTACACAATTTACTTCAATTGCTTTTTGTCTGTCAGTGCTAGGTCACACATGGCTGGCAGGTGCCAAAATCTTAGACTCCAATCATGTATTTAACTGTCATTTTAATATGATGCAGGGAGAAGGCTATTACATTCACGGTGAGTAATTATATTAATATTAATCAAATCAAAACCATAACCTTAACCTTAACCTCATTTTCAGCAAGGGAGAGTTGCCCTCCCCATCCTGAAAAGCCTGTTCTGGTTAGTCTTAATTAAACCCCAAAATAGAGATTGCTCGACATCTGCTCAGCTTTGCTTGGATTTCATCATGATTTCAGCTACAAAAGCACTTTGTTATTGTTGTCGTTTAAGCATTCAGACACTTTTGAATTTTGGGATCCAAAAAAGATCATTTCACCAGAATTGTCCACCTGTAACTGCTTCTCTGAGTTCTTACAAACTCATTCTTGCATCCCCAATGATAGTATGCAGCTACCTTGTCTTCTGCCAGTCTCTTTTTTGATTGCCCTTTGATTTTTCCAAGCATCAAGGTCTTCTTCAAGGATTCTTGCCTTTGCATTTTGTTTCCAAAATATTTAAGCTTTAGTTTTACCATTAGTGATTCCAGTGAGCAGCCTGATTCTATGTCCCTTGCTATTGAATGTTTTGTTCTTCTTGTGATCCAGGGTTATTGTGTCTGCGGCCAGTGTGCTAACCCTTCATGTCGGACTGTCAATCCATATTCCAGCAAGGGAAAGCAGCACTGTCAGTACACATCCTCACCCAGGTCACATGCAGAATCAAACTCTACAACCCCAAACACCATCCTCCTACCGCCACTTCCACTTTGCTTGGTAAATAAAGGACAGGACCCCAGCTGAGTCTAAACTTAGAATGGGGTGGGTGTGGGGGGGAAAGAATCACATTTATTTCACATAGTCTGTGATTAAAGTTTAGAACACCATGAACAAAATCCAGGAGATTGAAACAGATGAAATTTTAACTTCATGACAGATAAAATACCTAGGAATTTTGTGCTAGGATTTTGATTTCTGTTATTTTGTGCTAAAGTCTTACTTTTATTTTATCTTGGGATACAACTTATGGAGTTGGTTGTTTGAACTCAACCTTCATGTATTTTTTAGGATACATTCCTGAAGCCATAAATTTTAATTTAGAAGTTATTCGTGAACTCTGCTATTTTGTACTTGGTCCTGTGAACTGTCGCATTCTGGTCTGACATCATTAATTTGCAGGTGGTCATTGTCATTTTCTGGTTTGTCTGGAGCAGTGCACTTTCTTTTTCACAAAGAAGTTTGTGATCTGAGTTGCAGTCAGCCCCAGGCCATATTTTTGCTGACCGAATAGAGATTCTCCTACTTTGCTTGCAGAATGTATCAATTTGATATCTGTGTTCTTCATTTGGTGATGGTCATACATAGAGTTTTTTTTTCTTTTACTATTGGAACATGTTGGTACAAACATGTTGGCAAAATGCTATTAGTTCTCTTATTACTGAATAGCAAGACTAAAATTTCCATATTCAATAGCTATTTTATTTCCACTTTGGCATTCTAATTTTTTCAGTGTTTTTTTTAAAATTCTGCCTTTATTATTGTTCTAAATAACTCAAGGCAGCAAATATACCTAATCTTCCTCCTCCTATTTTTTTCCACAACAACTCTGGGAGGTGGGTTGGACTGACAGAGAGTGACTGATCCAAAATCACCCACCCAGCAATTATGTGTAGAAAACTACCAAACCATTGAGGCAATTTCACAAGTAGCTGACAATTGTAATTTTGGAATATAAACCTGACACCAATCTTTATCATGGTGGTTTAAATATAAACTTCCCAACACTTGAAAGAAGAGTACCAAAAAAATCTGCAACTTTCAAGAGGACAAATTTAGGACTTTACTTCATGGATACTAACAAGGTTGAGAAATCCTCAAGAAGTTTATAATTACTTAATAGACATTGCAGAGAAGAAAAATAAGCTTGGAAAGAGTGACTTAAACTTAATTAGTTAATTGGAATTAGGATGGATTTCTAACAGTCTGACAGTTTTAATGTAAAGTGAGTTTAGTGTAAAGTGGGTTTGAAAATGCATTTTTTTCTTTATACCATTTCCCCCAAAATAAGACATCCCCTGATAATAAGTCCAATCAGGCTTTTGAGTGCATGGCAATAAGGCCAAGCACTTATTTCAGGGTTAAAAAAATATAAAACAGGGTCTTATTTTCGGGGAAACATGGACTATAATTCTTAAGTAATTCCAAAAGCTTGTAAAATTTTATTGAAAGTGTATTTGAAACTATCTGTGTTAAGAGGAAGTTGAAAAAAGGTGTATTAATTTAAATAGAAGTTTTAAAATGGATGTATAGAAGAAGAAAAGTTTTATTCTAAGAGGATTTAAATTCAATGAGTTAATTGGTATTGGATTTTTATTAGTCTGATATACATAAATTAAATAAAGCTTTATTTTATTTTGTTTATTTATTTGTTGAATTTATATTGCCACCTATTCGCCCATGGCAACTCAAGGCGGCTTGTAGAATATAAAAACCACATTTAAAAACAATAAAATTAATTTAAAAAAATCAAATAAATAAATGTAATAAAATCACCCCCCACACACCTCCTGCCCCAGTGACAGCTGATCACACAAGCCATTTAATGGGCTCCATCCCGCTCTGGGTTCCCCAGGCCCACTGGCAGAACCAGATCTTCAGCGCCTTCCAGAAGAGAATTAGAGTAGGGGTTATTCTAATCTCTGGAGGAATGATATTCCAGAGTGAGGGAGCCACCATGGTGAAGGCCTTTCTTCTGGGTCGCACCAGGTGTATCTCCCTCGAGGATGGGACCCACAACATTCTCTGCATTCCTGCTTTGATGGGTTGGATAGATGTGACTGGCAAGAGATGGTCCCTCAGATAACCTGGTCCCAAGTCATGAAAGGCTTTAAAGGTGACAACCAGCACCTTGAATTGCACACAGAAGCAAATCAGCAACCAATGCAGCTCCCGCAGGAGAGGTGATACATGTGCACACTGGGGTCTGCACAAAACCGTGTGGGCAACTGCATTTTGCACCAACTGGAGCTTTCAGATGCTCTTCAAGGGCAGTCCCATGTAGAACGCATTGCAATAGCCAAAATGGGAACTGAATAAGGCGTGAGTGACTTGAGTAGGGATTGCTGGTCCAGGAAAGGGCATAACTGGCACAGTTGCGTGACGGCCCTTCTGGCCGCGACCGTCATCTGCTCTTCAAGCAGTAGTCGTGAGTCCAGGAGAACCCCCAGATTATGCACAAGGTCTGTTTGGTGTAGTGCTAGCCTATCCAAGATCAAATATGGCAATTCTCCCTGAGCCAACAAACCCCACTCAGTCTTGCCAGGGTTTAGTTTCAACCCTTTGCTCCCCATCCATCCCTAACAGCCTCCAGGCACTGAGAGAGGGAGGACATGGCATCACTTAATTCACCATGGGCTGGTGATGATGCAGCTTGTGTCTTGTTTGTGTTTATAACATTAATTTGAAAATGGATTTTATATATATTTGAGTAACTTTTTAAGCTTGTAAAATATTACTGAAAATGAATTTTAAAGTATGTATGTTAAGAGGACTTTTTTTTTTTTTTTTAGAAATTATTGATTTTAGAAATGTTTGTAAAGAAAAGTTAGTGTTTTAAAATGGATGAAAAAATGTGTTTTTTCCTTTAAGGGTAAAGAATCTGAAAGAATATAGGGAATGTTGTTAATACAAATTATGATAGATTATAAAGACTATTAAATGCAAACAGAAATATATATTATTTCCACAGCAAGGAAGAAAAAGCAGAAATGGTTAAATTGATTGGTTTATTCAAAGAAGAGAATATATTTAATTACATTTTTTATCTGGATTTTGTACTTGTAGTGAAAAAGAATGAAACTTTGATTTTGGTTTCGCTGATGAGATTTGTTGTTACAGAAATGGCTAGTATATGTGTAAAAGTAAAAAGCTGAGACTGTAATATTATCTTTTAAAAAGAGTTGGAAGTCAATACCTTTTTTTTCTTTTTCCCCTTTTATCTTACTTTCTTTTCCCTTCCCCTTTCCCTTTGCCTAGTTTCCCATTATTTTTATTTTCCTTTGCATTATATATTTTGGTAAACTAATAAAAAATGCTGACACCAAAATAATGCATCCAGTTTTATTTTATTTTATTTATTAAATTTCCTGGCTGCCCATCTTACCTCAGGGTAACTCTGGTAATATTGCTTACAATATGATTATAATATTTATACATTTATTCATGCTTGAAGTAGAATGAGAAATCACAATATTATGGTTTCTAGCCTGTGTCTCAATCACTAGACCAAACTGGCTTTTCCTATAATTATCTAGAATTGCAATTATTTGTTTGTCTGTCTGTCTGTGTTTATGTGTGTATTGTGTTAGGAAGATGTTGCAACATGCCTTAAAACATCTGCCCCCAACCTTTCGGGCACCAGGGACCATTTCTGTGGAGAGAGGTTTGTCTGCAGACCGGAGAGAGTGTGGTTTCGTATACTGATTGCATCCCGTGGATGGGGCTTTGCTTGTTTGCGTGGCATGATTTTTGGCCTCGGCCAGTTGCCAGTCCACAGACCAGGGATTGGGGACCCCTGCCTTAAGAACTGTTAAATGGCTACTTCTTATATATAGATTTGTATTACCAATAATGCTGATTTGTATGCTTTGGACTTGAACGGAATCATACTACATTGTTTTAGGGTTGCATTTAAGCATTGTTACTGCTATTCTTGTTAAAATGATGGGTACTTCGATTTCTTCTATATATATGATTTTCTCCACAGTAAAAGAACTGATGCTCCTGTCATGCGAAAAAATCCATTCCAATCAATTTCAGTTTGTTGATCCCCAGGATGTCAATGTTTAATCTTGACATTTCTGCTGTGACAATGTCAAGTTTGACTTGGTTTATGATTCTGACATTCCACGTTGAAATGGAAGTCATATCTTTGCAACATCAAACTTTCCTTTTGCCTTTGGATACATCTGCAGCTGGATGACATTTCAGTTACAGTCCTGCCACATTACAAACACCAGAACTACTTGAACTTGTCCTCTGCTCTTTCTCAATGACTTGTTGGTTGTTTTCCGACCTGGGGGGGCTTATCTTCTAATATTATCATGTTGACATTGTTCTGCTTGAGAATGTCCATTTGGTTTTCTTGACAGAATATAAGGATGGGTTGCTATTTCCTTCTTCATTAGATTCTGTTTAGTCTAACTGTCACAGTCTTTGTGGGTTCGTAGGAGTTGAAACAAGGCACAGTGCAGAAGGAATAACCTTGAAGTAAGGAGAAAAAGCTACCACTGGGGTTGTGTGGTCAGATAAAAGGGGTCCAAGATCTGGCAAAGAAAGTAATTAATTTGAGAATCAGATCAACCCTTTCCCTAGTTCACATGAAGGTAAAGGGATGGATGGAGAGGCACATTCAAACTTGTAAGACTCTGTTATTGTGGCTGTTCCAAAGATGCTTTTTCAAAAGGCAACTGTTTCCTTGAGGACATTTTGTTTCTAAGCTTCTTCAGTTCTGAGGGATTTATATTCCTTGCAGTCATCTGGTCATTAGCACTCTTTCTGAGAATCACTGAGGCTACTTGAAGGTTTATCTGCACCTTCAAGGTCAACTGAAAAGTGCAAATGGATGTGCAACCTTCCTGGAAATGCTGAAAGGATTGCTTTTACAACACAGTCCTTTCAGCAAATAAACCTTCAAACAGCAACTCTCAGAAAGAGTGCTAATGACCAGATGACTACAAGGACTATAAATCCTTCCACCATTCAATCAGAACTTAAGAAGCTTCTTGGATGAGAAGTGAAACATCTTCCAGGAAAAACAAACTCCAGTTATTTTTTGAAAAAGCATCTTTGGGACCACCATGACCTGGATGACTGAGAATCTCCATAGGCATGCTATTGTGGCTGTTAGAATAAAAGTATACGGATGTAAATCATGGCATTGCCTTTTTAAATCTGATCTGCCTTGAAGGATTGACAGAATCAGACATAATTTGTGCATTTATTGACTATTTTATTAATGTAGGAAACAGCACAGAGCAAAATAATTTCTCTTTTTGCTTTTAGCTAATGTTCCTGTGCAGAAGTAATTTACAACCAGGTAAATTTTCTTTCACTGCCTGCTTGCCTGATTAGGAACACAAGAAAGTATATAATGGCTGATGCATTTAGAAATTGCTGGAAAGGTAAAATCTGATTTTAAGAATGAGAAAGGGACATTCCTCATGGAAAAAAACCCCCCACCACCACAGAATTTTAAATGCTTCTATAAAATTAACACCATCAGTTTGTATACAAATTCCTGCTCAGTAATGACACTGAGACAGAACAAATAAAAACTTGCAGGATAAAATCTATGCAAAACTTTAAAGAAATGGACACAACACAATAATGAGAAAAATAATGGACTATAAAATTCACTCCAAGTTACAGCCCAACATAAAATTGATATGAAATATTTTACAGATGGTAGTTAACTCTTATCAATAATCACCAGGATAGATAAATCATATATTAGCAAATATTGGAAATGCCATGAAACAGAATGAACATTTTACCAAATATGGTAAATATGTAGGAAACCTCAAAAGTATGGGATATATATTATATCTGTAAATGATATATCACTGTACCCAAATAATAAATATAATATTTGTATCTTATAAATACATAAAATTAAAAAAACACACACCTCATTTTTACCACTCTGGGTAGTCTGTATCTTCCTCAATCTCTTCCTGAGGCCTGGAAATTTGAGGTTCTGCATAGTATCTCAGCTCTTCTTATCACTGAATTCTTCTGGATAGAGAACTTTCTTGTTTCTGAGATCTGTGGAGCCACTCTCCCTGCTTAGAGTCACAACACTAAAACAAACCTCTGTCCCTGCAATATATCCTCAAGTGCAATCTATCAGTATTACTACAAGGATGCAATGCATAGTGAACAATTATCTGTCGTCCCCCCCTCCCCCACGTCCAAACTATCTAGTTCAGATTTCCAGCAGTGTATCATGTGACCGATACAGCCCAGGTATTGATGACTTTGATGGGTTTTCACCATTCAGTTTTGTCTATAGCAATGTTCTCATTATTTTATTCTTTACTAATCATGTTTTTTACCTGTTCACATTTGATGTTATCCAGCTGCAAAATGACCAGATACTTGTAGGTTTTATCCTGATGGTTTGGCCAGTCAGCATTTCAGTTCCGTTAACGTTTGTTTTTCTACCTCAGTTTGTTGCTACTGTACCCCATTTTGCTAGGCTCAATTCCATCACTATATCTGGGCTAAAAATACTTACGATTTCTATTTCTGATTTTCCATAATGCTTCAGATCATCCATACAAAGCAAAGGTGAGTTTTTTATTAGCATTTAGCATATTAGCATATTGTTCTTCGATAGCTAAGATTTGTTTTCTTCAACATCACTAAAAATGGAATTATAGTGATGACAAATAATAAGTGTGATAATGAGTCACATTGGAAGATGCCTTTTCAAATGTGCATAAGCCTATATTTTTTTCATTTCATATTTTCATATTTTTCATTTCTTACCATTCTGTCTTTCATTGCTTCATATTTTTTCTGTAAATTTTCTAAAGTTTTTATCTTTCCAAACATTTGATGATCCAACAATGGGACAATTAAACAAACACTTTTTAAAATAATCAAACCAGACTGTATGCAAATTATTTTTTTTCAGATTTTACAAGTCTCCAAAACAAATTAATCAATTAAAACTCATTCATTTGTACCTCTGCTTTTCTTTTCCTTTCCCTTCTGTTCTACTGGAAGAACGTTAATTTCTTCTAAATAATCTAGTCTCTGTTATTATGCTTATGTCTTATGAGTAATTTAAACATCAAGGGCAAGCATGTTATCTACAGTACCTATAGTTTACTGGGTTGTCCCTCTCATTTGATCTTTTTGAATTGGATAGATTTTGCCAATTATTACCAGTTCTTTTATACAATACTTCATTTAAATGTATAATTGGTTGTAAACTAGTCAAATATTTGAGCCAAAAACCAACCAATCAATCATTTTGAGGAGATGTTTGCTCAATTTTTAATTATTTCTGTGCTATTATTAGTTCTTCTATTTGACTTTTATTAAATTCATTTTCAAATTATTTTATCCATCCAGCATTTTTATTACAGTCTTTGTGAGTGTCCTATAGATCTTTCTAAACCTGGATTATTTACTTTTAATTTGATTTTCCATTTTCAGAATTTTTATTGCCATTTATACTTTGGTAGAATTGCCTCTGGTCTGATTGAAAGTATGGTTTTGCTTAAATTGGATGATTCGTGCCTCAATTTTCCCACCTATTGTGGTTATTTTTTTGCTTTATGATTTTCAAAGTGTTTTCATTTTTTATGGTGCTCAGCCAGTATATCTTTATTAGGCTTGTCTTGTTATTTACATTCTTCAGTTTTTGCTCTTTTATGTTTTTTAAATTACTTGCAGAGCAAATTTCTTTATCATGGCCTCCAGTCTGATCATCCAAGTTGGGATTGAATATGATTTTGCTTTTGCTTTTGATACTCTATACTTCTGTAAACATTACTGTTGTATTGTAGCCATTCACAACCTTCACGTTGTCATATTCACAACCTTCATCATAGGTGATGGGTCTTTTTTGGGCTCTATTAGGCATAATACTGAAAAATAATCCTCTTGAGTAGAGTCTGTAAAAGTTAGATATAAATATTAGCTCAACACCCTTTCATACATAGGTGAAATTGAAACCATTCTTCCTCTTTGCAGAACTGAAAAGCAAGATTTGATTCAGAAATGCATATGAATTTGACCTGAGATGGCCTACTGGTGTGGTCAGCTTGGCGTTCAGAGGGTTGAAAGCCAAGTTAAGCTTCACTTTAAAATGGATTAACACAGCAGTGTATCATCCTATTAGCACAAAATAGAAGAGAGTCGATAGTTTAGAAAATGTATGAAGCAGAGGTGGTATTCAGCAGGTACTGACCAGTTCTGGAAAACTGGTAGCGGAAATTTTGAGTAGTTTGGGGAACCGGTAAATACCACCTCTGACTGGCCCCAATCCAATCTATTCTCTGCTTCCCGAGTCCCAGCTGATTGGGAGGAAATGGGGATTTTGCAGTAATCTTCCCCTGGAGTAGGGTGGGAATGGAGATTTTACAGTATCCTTCCCCTGCCATGTCCACCAAGCCACGCCCACCAAGTCCACAGAACCGGTAGTAACATTTTTTTGAATCCCACCACGGGTACAATGAAGGCTATAGCCTTCCTGTCCAAGAGCTTGGGTAGACATAGAATTAGAAGACGTAATAAAATATATAGGCTAGTACTCATGCCAGCATCAACAGCCTGACCACTATTGATTTTCTCCTCTGATTTCTCCAGATATGCAAGTGAAATTGATGTGTTTGTGAAACCCCTTGTTTGACTTGATTGATTTATTATTGTTAGGATTATTTTAGCAAAGGCTGCCTGTGGGGTTGTATATTTTTAACAGCTTTGATTGCTTTGAATCTGTATTTGTAAGACACTCAGAATCTGTGGGAGTGGATGGCTAGGATAAATGTAAATAAATAATATAATGATAATAAAATTGCAATATGGTGCACTGGGAATAGCAGAAATGTCATCGAATCTGCCATTTCCTTTCAAAGGCTACAAAGACCTTGAAAGCCACCTGATTTGATGGCATGCTTCAAAGCCTGAATCCATTTCAGTGGGGCAATTGGATTAAAGCTTCATTGAACTGAAGCACTCATTCAAAGCTTTACGCAGCCTGAACATTCTTATCTAAAAAGCAAAGGTTTCTTGATGATTAAATCTGCATACATTTCATATTGGAAATAAATTGTTAGCACAGGATGAATTAAATTTTTCTATTGTCAGCATTCTTCTGTGCCCGAACATATATAAATTACTCAAAAGATGATCCAACGTTTTCTCATTAGTGAGGCGACTTTGCCAAACCCTGACCCACCCAGGCTGAATTCAATAATACACTCTTTTCTCTCTTTCTCTTGCAGACAAAGTGATTGCAGATTCAGTTTTGTCACATTCCTATAATATACATAGTATACAGCATGGCAAGAGCTCTCTCTCTCTCTCTCTCTCTCTCTCTCTCTCTCTCTCCCCCTCCCTCC
>JANHGD010006958.1:276161-289622 GCA_027560375.1 Imantodes cenchoa
CAACTCCCAGAATACCTGAGCCAGCTGGAATTCTGGGAATTGAAGTCCACCAGTCATAAAAGGGCCATAGTTGCCCACCCCTGCGAGTCCCTTTCGACTCTATCAAGTGGCCAATTCATTTACTAATAAATATTTAGATTGCCTACCCTGTTTGTGCCCGCTACCTATGGGGAAAGGATGGAGTGCAAGGAACTTTATCTAGTCTTATTTTCTTTGGGCTGATTTGTTTATTATATGAAACATTTAATATTTATGTTCCAAATCTTGGATCTTGCTGTAGTTTCCAGGGGCTATTGTCATAACCATAAAGAATACATATTAGGAAAGATGCTGCTTACATACAGAGAGACACACAAGCATCTGTGTGTGTAAAGTGTACTCCCGGTATAATAGTTTCTTTGGGTATGCCAATAGTAGGAAAAGTAGCTAGAGCAGCATGTGTGTGTGTGTATGTGTGAGTTTGCATGAGTGATCTGCATACAATTCTCTTCTTTTAGGCATCACACTTGAATTCACCTTAAGTATAATGAGGAAATGTGCCTTTGTGATAAATATTGCAGTGCTTCTAGGTTTCATTTCACTGGAAGAACACCTACATTTAGTAATAGGCTTCAACGCAGGGGTTTTATTGGCAGTGAGGGGACAGTCGGTGTAAGCAAGCCTGCCTGTTTGCAGAAAGCATAAATAATTGGGGGAAGGCTGAAGCACTATACAATGCAAATGGGGCAGAAGATTTACCTGCCATCCAGATCAAAATCCTACAGGCACCTAATAAATTGAATAAAGAGAGTTTTGTACTGCCTCTCCCTATCTTCATGTTCCTTTATTAGAAAACTCTATAGGAAATGCTAATTTCCTATACGTCCTCTGAAATCTTGTCTCACTAAGGACTTTGCAGCCAATATTGGAAAGTAAAGAGAAGGAGAGAGGTATTTCCCTCTGCTGCTTTATTGAAATGCACACACACATTTCAGCAATCTGCATATGTGAATAGTAGGAATATCACTGTGCTTCTTGCCTTTTGAATATACTCTAGAATGTTTCATGTTTTCTTTCTTATGTATTTTGTGATTTGCTAAAAGCAAAATTCAGCAGAATGGAAAGAGAAAAAGTACAGGTAGACCTCGACTTATGACCCACAGTTGATTCCAAAATTTCCATTGCTAAGGAAGGCAGTTGTTAAGTGATTTTTGCCCTATTTTGCAACAATTTTGCCTCAATTGTTAAGTGAGTTATTGCAGTTGTTAAGTGAATCATGCAGTTATTAAGTGAATCTGACTTCTCCCATTGACTTTGCTTGTTAAAAGCCGACTGGGAAGGTTAAAAGGGGTGAGTATATGACTTGATGATAGTGTACCTGTCATAAATAAATGCCAGTTACCAAGTGCCCAAATTTTGATCATGTGACATGGGGATGCTGCAATGGTCATAGTGTGAAAACTGGTCATAAGCCATTTTTTTCAGTGACCTTGTAGCTTCGAATGGTCACTAAACAAATGATTGTAAGTGAGGTCTACCTATACTGAGAAGCATTGCCAGATACACAAAGAAGGCCTGAGGTTATTCAGTCATAGCACAAAAGCATAGAAATTAAGGATACAATGAAGATAGGGAATATTGTCTGTCTAGGAGGTGTATGTGATTTCTTCTGTTCTAGATCAACCTTTTGACAGTTATCATATGTGTAGCGGGGGGGGGATTAAAAGGAGGGTTTAGGAGGAAGGGGTGGAGACAGAGGGAGTGGAAGGGAAGGAAGGAGGGGCTTGGCTGGAGGACAAAGGAGAAAAATCAGGAGAGAAGAAGGGAGGTTTGTGAGCCAAGCGGAGGGAAATAAGGGGATAGGGTAGCAGAGGATTTTGTGGACCAAGCCTAAGAGAAGTTAGGGGTTAGGATAGTAGAGGCTTCTGTGATGCAAGCCTGAGGAAGAGAAGAGTTTGAGTGAAAGGAGGCAAGAGAGGAAACAAGGAAGGAGCAGTGGCTGTGGAAGGACAGCCCAGTGGGCAGTTCAAAAGAAAGTGAAGAGAGAGAAAGAGGAAGAAGCTCCAATCAGCCAAGTGAATACCACCTCATCACATGACCTGCCTGCTGAGAGAAGGCTCACCATTGCGTGACCCTGGCAAGTAGAGGTGCATCTGCGAGGGACCAGGGTGGACTGGCAGCCAGACAAAGAGGGCCAGGAGAACTCAGACTCCAGTGACCCTTACAAGGGTAAACGCTACATATGTTTTGAGGAGAGCCCAATTAACTGGGATTAATGCCCTATGGTTTCAGTTACAAAGGCAATTCATCATGGGTGTTATCAAGTACTCTCAAAACTAATTAGAATAGCAACATTTAATTGATTAACCAATTTTATCAAACCTGTACAGCAATGAAAAATAAGCTCTGATTGGTTTGCAGATTGTATTAAGTATTTGGGTTTTAAAAAATAAAATTAAAATAAAATAAATGCACCTCTAAAAATACAAATGGTAATACCAATTGGAAAGATCATATAAATCTCTATCTCTCTCTTTTTTTTACCAAGTTAGACTATCAATCCTAGGATAAGATGCAAATAATATTTTATATAACCAAATTACAGGCTTTGTGTCTTTCATTCACTTTCTTTTTTCTCAGGTTATACTCGCTAAAGAATCAGAACAGAGAAGGGTTTTGTTTTGTTTCCTTCCTGTGAAATGGAAATGTGATACTTATTGTATGTCATTTGTCTAAACAATCAAAATATGGATATAAGTACACGTATTAAGATAAAAGGACAGTATTTCAGATAATCTTTTGTTTTATTGAAATAACTACAAGTACTACTGATCTGGAATGTGATTCCAATCCTGTTTGGGTGTCCCCCTAACCTGCCATTAAATCCTTTCTTCCTTAGTTCTGGGAAAAAAAAGGAAGTCATTGAACATTGTATCTATACATGAATTCAATTTATAGGTCTATAATCAGAATGCATGTATGTAATTGAGCACATCTGGTAACACGTGAGCAGAATTTGAATCTATCTAGCTCATAATGTTAGCCGTGTAGTGTAGCTATACTGTCTTTCTGTCATTTGGTTGTTAAACTACGAATGCGATAGACTTGAATTGTGGAATTAAGCTTTGATTGCTACTGCTATCACCAGAGGTGGGTTTCAGGAGGTTCTGACCAGTTCTGGAGAACTGGTACTGGAAATTTTGAGTAGTTCAGAGAACCGTTAAATACCACCTCTGATTGGCCCCGTCCCTGTCTATTCTCTGCCTCTCGAGTCCCTGATCGGGAGGAAATGAGGATTTTGCAGTAATCTTCCCCTGGATGGAAAGGGAATGGAGGTTTTGCCATATCCTTCCCCTGCCATGCCCACCAAGCCACGCCCACCAAGCCACATCACACAATGTGTGATTGTTACTCAAGAGGAAAAGTTGAAGGAATGGGACATATATAGCTGATAGGGATATACCCGTATTAATATAATGGATTCATGTCACATATTATGGTAAGATATGTATCAGGAAAAATAACACAATCCCATATTACCCATCACAGTTGGATGCCTACAGTAGAAATATATATGGGTCTGCTGTTGGATAACAGGTAATAAAACTGCTGTTTTATTTCTGCGGCTTGTCCACCAGTATTCATCTGGCTGGATATGACTGTGTTGATTCACCCATTAATTTTCTTATAAATGAATTGTCAAGAAATGGGACAACATTCCTAGGATAAGGCACTGAGGTGAATGGATGTTGTAGTTCAGACAAGGAGGTCATTATATTCTTAATGTTCTTAGATTCCCAAGACCATTTGGCCATGTTACAAAACAGTTGGGTGCAATGACTTGAACCTTAGTTGTTTCCAGGTGCATACACTGTAAGTGATGGCATCCAATGAGAAACAAGCAACAGGAGAAGATAGCAATAGCCATAGAACTTAGACTTATATACCACATGTAACAGTGAAATCCATTGTCATGGGAGCACTTGGTACCATGCCCACAAATTTCACAAAACACATCAAGAAATTGCAGATTCCTGCAAAAACACCAGCGGAACTGCAAAAAACTGCACTACTCGGAACATAATATATTTTAAGAAGATACTCGGTTGATACCTAGGACGCTGGCAGCAACCCGTATCAACCATTAGCACCAGTCAGTGGTATTCATGACACTTTTTAAAATGTTCAATTGACTGACTTTCATGTTTAATGAATAAAAAATAATAATAAAAATATAGTGAAGAGCTGGATTAAAAGACAGCTTTCATCATGAGGTGGCTCAAATTTAAATGAATAAAGGAGCAAAAGCAGGAGGAATAATGATAATATCCTAGAAAGTCTCAGAAGTGAGGAAACACAGATGCTGCTGGCCACAACTTCTCCGCTTCTGTCAAGGAAGTGATGACCCAGTATAATTAGCTTGTCCCCACAATAAGGGAAGCCGTGGTGTTAGGTAATTATGGCTGATATAGAATCTGGCACACAGCACATCTTGAATGTCAGGATCTGTGACAAGTTGACATAAAAGAAATGAAAACTGTCTGAGAACGAGCAAATTCTGCAAACAAACGAGAATTTGGGAGTAGCACCTGGAAGCTGTTTCATGGAGATTCTATGGAACAGATGGTAGTGGTCAAAGCAACCATTTTGAGGGAATCAAGAAATTGCATGTTTATATTTCATTTGATTTGCCTTTTTTTCCAGGAGCACTTATATTTTCAGTTTGTACCCTAATTAACTAGCATATAAACTAGTGTGTGTATGTGTGAGTGTGTGTGTGGCGGGAGAGAGAACACACACATATCTACACAGACATATATACACTAGTTTACATGATAGTCATCTAGGGTATAAACTGGAAATATTAAGTGCTCCTGAAAAAAAAGAAAATTGTGTGAAATATAAACATAGAACGTAAAATAATAGAGTAGGAAGGGACCTTGAAGTTCTTCTAGTTCAACCTTCTGCTCATGCAGGAGACCCTATACCATTTCAGACAAATAGTTGTCCAGTCTCTTTTTGAAAGCCTCCATGGAGCTCCCACAACTTCTGAAGGCAAGCTCTTCCGTTGGTTAATTTGCTCTCACCGTTAGGAATTTTCTCCTTCGTTCTAGGTTGCTTTTCTCCTTGGTTTCGTCAATTTCTTTTCTTTTCTTGCCTTTTGGTGCTTTGGAACATAATTGACTCACTCATTTGTATAAGAGCCCCTCAAATATTGAAACACTGCTGTCGTATCACCCCTAGTCAGAGGTGAACTTCAGCAAGTTCTGATAGGTTCGGGAGAACCGGTAGCAGAAATTTTGAGTAGTTCAGAGAACTGGCAGATACCACATCTGGCTGCCCCAGAGTGGGGTGGGAATGGAAATTTTGCAATATCCTTCCCCTGCCAACCACACCAAGCCACACCCACAGAACATGTAGGGAAAAAATTGAATTTCACCAGTCCTTCTTTTCATTAGGTTAGACATACCCAACTCCTGTAACCCTTCTTTGTATATTTTAGCCTCCAGTCCCCTAATCATTCTTGTTGCTCTTCTCTGCAGTCTTTCCAGCATCTTAACAGCTTTTTAATATTGTGGTGACCAGAACTGGTTTCAGTATTCCACGTGTGATCTTGCTAAGACTTTGTAAATCAGTACTAGAATTTCATATGATCTTGATTCTATCTCTCTAGTATAGAAACTTACTTTTATCTACGTTGAATTTAGGGCCCATGTTAGATAGAGACATGGATGTAGGCTTGGTATGATATGTAACGACAACTTGGATAGTTGAAGATGGACATTGGACTTGGAATTTTCTCAACTGACCATATTCAGTTCAAATAAATAGAATATATTCCAAGCTGTCGCAAACGTTGCATAGTAAGATTGGCATATAAAACAGAACCCAACAGCATCTGGAAGGTCTAGCTTCAAAAAACATATCACCGTATGACTCTAAACCATTTATTCCCATTTAGTTTTGCAATCAAATTATTTGTTTTAATCACTTCACAGTATTAGCTCTTGTGGTGCCCTTTTCTTTCCTTAGAGGTAGAGCTCTTCCCTCACAATCAGGAGGTTGTGTGTTCGATCCTAGGCAGATGTAGGGTCTCCTCTTGGGCATGGAATTGGATTAGATGACCTTCAAGGTCCCTTCCAACTTTGTTAATATGTTAAATACCATATTTTTTCCTTTTCTTTTCTTTTTTCCTGCTTTGAGTTGCTTGATTTGCCACAGGGACAAAGAAGATTTGATTTTCCCTTTCTATGCAGTTTTCAAAAATATTTGGAGAAGATATGTGTATTAATTTTGCATTTTAAATTTTGTCCTCAGGTTGGAGTGATTAATTCAGAACAGGCCTTGTTCTGTTTGTCATGAACTAATGCAAGAAAGGAAATGGGGCTTCCCTCAGTCTTAATATTCAAATGCCCATCTTTGTTCTCAAATACGTATGTGTACATTGTGCTTGAGGATCTCCATGGCTTCAGTCAAGAATCTCTTGGGTAGAATAATTTCCTAAAAGATATTCTCCTTATAGTTTTATGGGATTATTTATCATTAACACTTGAAGATATCAGTTTACTACATAACAAAGAGACATGAGAGTCCATTGTAAGAATTTTAGGATGACGTTCCTAATCCCTGTCAGCTTTACTAGGAAGTCTTTGGAAAGTAGTTGTTATTTAATTGAACTTCCAGCATAACCCTTTTCCGATTCTAATCTAATATGTACATATGGATTTCGGTAGTTTATAGAATTCTTCCACCCCCCTCCCCCCAGTTACATTGATCTGAGATTCACAGCACAAATGGAAATAATATCATTAATCAATAATTATAATAACTGCTACTTATATTGATTTGTGGATTAGGATTATCCTGTAAAATACTCTTTGTAATTATTGATTTACTACAGCAGGAAATTTCATTTCTCTGAAAAAGATTGATGTTAAAAATGCATCTGCATATTTCATATAGGATAATTTTTACCAGGTTTTTTCATGGAAGAAATGCTATAGCAAAACATTTTCATGGATATGTAGTCTGCCATGTAGCCCAATTTAACACCCATGATGGAAATGAAATGGAATCCTTCTCTCCAAAGTTTTACCAACTCCCACATGGTCCCTTGCCTGCACTAAACAAACATAACTGACTCAAAGAAAAAGCAACAATAAGACAGTTTACAGCTTTTTAGCTAATATACTGAAACTTCTGCTGTTTTAGTCTCATTTATATGAAAAGTTACAGAATTAACATTTGGACAAATAAATGTTTTAATAAGAGATTTGTATTATTAATGGCTTGAACAAGACAATGTTACACCCTTGAGGAGAAGGGCATACATTGACATAAGCTTGATGGATGCCTTCCATTAATTTTGTCATAACAGCTGCGGCTGTTATAATTAAGTTAAAGGTTTCAGGAATTTAGGAGAACACAATGTAAAAAATATATATGTATATTTAGAATCTTTTTAGCCAACCTGGATGGTCAAACAATGGAAAGTAAACATTTTCTGGACATCAGATACCAGTGTGCATGGGTAACTCATTGTTCATATAGAGTCCAGAAAGTGTTGGCAGAAACCTTCACAGCCATTAAAAATAAGCAGACCAGATGCTACTAATCTTGCCATTAATATAGTAATCGTTGTATTAAGATTTGAGAATGCATCCCTGAGTTAGTTGCTATTTCTGATTTGATACCATTGGTTCATGACAGGTACTGTACATATTTGCATTTTGTCTGCAAATGATAGAAGTTCAGAATTGTATTATTTGAAAAATATACCTCTAAAATAACCTCAAGCCTGTTTTTAATATTTTGGCCAATGTTGATTTCTCCAATCAACATGTTAAATCCTATATATATTTGTGCTGAGTTTATCAGCAAAATATATTACACATATATATATATGTGTGTGTGTGTGTATACACACACACACACACACACACACACACTAGATTGGGCATTTTAAACTTATAATATTTTGTAGAATTTAAGAAAAAAACAACCAAAAACAACCAACTAGGTTACATTATTTGGAAATTCAGAATAAAATGATATCAGTATGGTAATAACATCTATTCTTTTTCTTCAGATTGAAAGAAGGCAGTAGAAGTGCTGAATCAATGTCAGTCTCATGTTATGAACTGGATAAAGCTCAAACTATGGAAGAGAGAAGTGTTGTTAAAGAACGGTTTATCCATCCACCTGAGGACCATGTTTCCCCGAAAATAAGACCCTGTCTTATATTTTTATTTTTTTTGAACCCTGAAATTAGCACTTGGCCTTATTTTCAGGGAGGTCTTATTATTTTGGGGTGCATGGAGAAAGACAGGGCTCCTCTTGCCATCTTACCTGATTTCCAGCTGTCTCCCTAACCCTAACCAGAGGAAATGGCAGAGACTGGCTGCACATGCGTTTAAATATGTTCCAGGGAGGATCTTATTTTGGGGGGATGTGCTCAAAACCCCAATTGGGCTTATTATCAGGGGATGTCTTATTTTCGGGGAAACACGGTAGAGTTCACTCTGTTCTGAATGAACTTGCATTCACATTAAAGGATCAACTGTATTACTTGGAGGTACCCATGGATTCATTTTTGATGTTAGAAGCACAGGTAGTCTCTATAGCACAATGCACCTTTCATTAGCTCTGAACAGTTATGGCTGGACCTGGATAGAGATAGCCTTGCTATAGTAATTTATTGCCTAGTGACTTCTCATTTAGATTACTGCATTGCATTATATTCAAGGCTGCCTTAGAAGACTGCAGAAACTTCAGTTTACATAAAATGCTATAACAAAATATTAACTGGAACTGGGCAACATAAATATGTTATGTCAGCACTTTATGGCTGGCATAATGTATGTCTCCCAGTTTATTTCCATACCAAATTCATTTTTTATAACTTGGGATGTCAGTATCTGAGGAGGGAAAAGGAGGGATGGAGGGAGCCCCCCCCCTTTCTTTCAAGCTGCAGCACAACCAAGGAAATCAGCAATAGTGTTGGTCTTGTTTTTTGATGACAGCATTTATTAGTAAAACCTCTGTTATCCAGGATTTAATCTGGATAAACTGACCTGCCATGTATTACAGAAGCGTGGCTAATAGGGGACGGGAAGAGTTAACCTCTCCCAGTTTGTCTGCTGGGTTACTGAAGCAGCAGGAAAGAACTGCAGAATGGTGATGTGACCATAGTCTATAGCAGGGGTCCTCAACCCCGAGGCTATGGCCCACTACTGGGCCTTGAGCTGTTCAAAATCGGGCTGCCTGAAGTGGGAGGCAAGTGTGCACCCCCCCCTTTGCATGAGCAGCAGGCAAGCCTATACATACACACTCCATTTACGCAAGCTCACCACTCATGCAGAACCATCCCTTCTCCCCGCCCCCTGCACCGGTCTGCAAAGCCAGAAAGGTTGTGGAACTCTGGTCTATAGGAATTCCATCTCATTCACAATCTGCCCATTTGGTAGTTGTTGGATGTTGGATGTTGTGTTTGAGTCTGATAGTTTAGGAATGCTGTCATTGCACCATCAGTCTTGCTGGTTTCTTGTTATATGAGGTGGCCAGGGTAATTTTTAGTGTAACAGTGGACTACTCCTAGACTTCTTGTCTTGGAGGAATTTCATTATCTATGCTGAAGTTGTGTGGTCAGGAATCTATCAGGATGTCAGGACCCCCATGATGACCTTAGTGCTGTTAGAAATGGCATCTGGCCTTACAAATGCAGATAGACACATGCTGAATTTGCTTTGTGCAGGTGATTTAAAGGTAGAGAAATCCTTTATGGTTCCATTTTCATGAATGAATCACTCCATCATCAATTTTAGCCTGATGGCTGCTCACGCAATGATGGGCTTGAACATTTAGATTTAAAAACCGAGAGGATGTTACCTTATGGTAAGATGACTGGCTAATAAATTTTATAAATAAATAGGCATTCTTCACTAACTTCAGTGATACAGTCTTGAATCTGAATGAATTTACCACATTGATTCCATGTGATGGAAACAGGTAAAACAAGTCAAAAGTAATGTTTGCTACTGTGTTTGTATTTGCTGTACATTTATACCTACCACAGAGAAATTGTTCCATCTTACAAAACTCAGATGATGATGAGAAGGTTTGTATTTCCATTTTGTTATCATTCCTCATTCTAGATACATTCTCTGCAGCTACCTTTTATAAAAAATCCTTTTATGATTTCCAGGCTTTTAAGAATTTTATTTTTTATTTATTTATTTTTTTCATTTTATTAAATTTGTATACCGCCCTACTCCCAAAGGACTCAGGGCGGTTCACAGCCAAACATATAAAATACAATAACAATAAATATAAATAAATTATTAAAAATGAATTAAATAGGTAAATTTTGGCCGCTAAAATCCCCGCTAAAACCAAATTCCCCATAAAATTTCTGTTAGGCTAGGCCTGCCTGCCGGAACAGCCAAGTTTTTAGTTCCCGGCGAAAGGTTCTCAGGTCAGAGAGTAGCCGGAGTTCTAGGGGGAGGTCATTCCATAATGACCTTCAGTTAGAACTATAAGAATTTTATAAGAACTTTGCTTCTGTGACTCCATAGTTAATCAAGTTTTTGGCAAAGAAGGCGGCTTTTTGGGCCACAGTGGCACAGTGGTTAGAGTGCAGTACTGCAGGCTACTTCTGCTGCCTGCCGGCTGCTTGCAATTTAGCAGTTCAAATCTCACCAGGTTCAAGGTTGATTCAGCCTTCCATCCTTCCGAGGTAGGTAAAGTGAGGACCCAAACTGTTGGGGGCAACATGCTGACTCTGTAAACTGCTTAAAGAGGGCTGTAAAGCACTGTGAAGAGATATACAAGTCTAAGTGCTATTGCTATTGGGGGGGATAAGAATGAGAATCGGAGGATTGTTCCCAATAGAAGAAAAAAAGAACTGTTTGGAAAAGCATCCATATTTATTTTACTTTTTTCAAGAAATGGTTTCATTGGTGCCTTGCCTTTCCATATTTGAAGAGATCACATAATTCAATATATTCAGCAGAGCTCAAATAAGTAATGTTTGTAAAGTCAGCAGCTACCGCAAGACCAAACATAATGTATTTGCTGCATTATATAAGTCTGTTTCTGAAGGTAAGTCGGTTTATTGCTAACAGGGCTTGCTGTTGCTGAATGGACAAGTTAATTTGTGTCATTCCAATTCTATTTTTAACTGGATCTCAGAGGAGCATTTTACCAGAAATTTAGTTCACATTAGAGGTTTAATATGGATAACATAGTCAGTCCAGTATCTGTCACAAGTAACATTCAGGTAATGCTTTGTAGCACATCATTTTAATGCTATTGTTTGCCAAAACATATAGATGAAGGGCTCTAAAGATGGCAAACTATTGGGCCTGTCGAATGTATCAGGTTTTGTGATGACATATGACTTTAAAGTTGAAGCGGCTTGTTTTAAAGTTGGAAAAATATACAGATATAACACAAAATGTATCTCTCATTTTGAAGACAGCCATGTACATGCCAATGGGCATTTGGAGGTTGCAATTACATTAGTTTAATATGAAGAATCATGATGACGCAGTGGTTAGAATGCAGTATTTCAGACTAACTCATTGCTCATTCCAGGAGTTTGATCCTGATGGGCTCAAGATTGACTCAGCCTTCCATTCTTCTGAGATCGGTAAAATGAGGACCCAGATTGTTGGGGGCAATAAGCTGTAAACTTTGTAAACTGCTTAGAGAGGGCTGTAAAGCACTATGAAGTGGTATAGAGGAGGCTTCTGATTTTTTCTGCTGCTTGTTCGCTTAGTGGCATGGTGCGTGTGCGCTTTGTGTAGTGCTTAAAATACAGCTTCTGCGCATGTGCAGAAGCAAAAAACAAAATGGCGCTGCCTACGGTGCCGCCAAGAGAGCTGGTTTGAAGGTGTAGCAGGCCGCCAAGTTACTACCGGTTCTATAGAGCTATAATTGCACTTAACAATGAACTAAAGAGTCAATGAACTAAAGTGAGCTGTTGGACAGTATTACTTGGTCTGTTGTTTGGATGTTTGGGTGGTTCAGGATGGGGAATTTGTGGTGGGTGGGGGCATGTTTTGGGGATTGTTATGTGTGTTGGGCCTGGTCTTTGCGCGTTATGTGAATGTTGTTGTATGGGTATACTGTGTATGTACATACAATGGCAATAATAAAGTAATTAATATAATTGCTATTGCTATGATCATTAAGTATATAGAAAAGGAAAAAATGTACATTTTCAAGTGATTTTGCTGGGGAATCTGATGCATATAAGCCTTGAATTCCTTTATTTGTGTATCCTAAAAACACTGGGTTTTATCGCCTTACTATAACACCTAAACACACTGGGCGAAGTGCAACCATTTTCATAATGAGACTATTCATGTATATCACTATTCAAGAATGCCAAGTTTCATAATATTATGATGAAAGAAGGAAGGAAGGAAGGAAGGAAGGAAGGAAGGAAGGAAGGAAGGAAAGATCATTCTGCAAGTCAGAGTATCAATGGATATCTGCCTGTTAATCTGGCTTGATTTAATTTCAAGTGTATGACTTAATGTTCGAATGGCATTTTATTAACTTTGGGTGCCACTTTGAGGACTTCAGTCAAAGAGCAGGGTGAAATTAAATAAAGAAGCAAACAAGCCAAGCATAACAAATGGTGATTAAAATGTCCCTTCCTTAACATCAGCAGCTTTGGCAAATGTTGCTATAAAGGCAAAACGGACAATGATGCACTCATTTTGCTGTGCAGTGCAGCATACTGTGCCATTTTATAACCATCTGCTTATCCCTATAAGTTCTGAATGCTGAGGTGGTTCAGTATGTTTCCCTTCTTGCTTTGGGGACTTTCAGTCCCCTTAGGCTTTTATGTGGTGCCAAACTGTCATGTTTTTAGATGCGCTTGTTCAGAAAATATATATATATACGTTGGAAGAAACTCCTCGGTGGGTAATAAAAGCTGTTTTCTTGTTGTTATTGTATTGGATTGTAAAGAGAATGCCACTGTACTAGTCAGTATTTTTCCACTAAGTAAATGTGTGTGTCAAGGCTGACTGCCATTTGGCAGGGTAATGCAAGCACCTTACTAGACTCAGGCAGAGATTCCAAGTCTACAGTAACTTAAACCAGGCTCAGCCCACTGAGGAATGAAAACCCAGGAATGAAAACCCAGCCCAATCAGCAATTAGGTCAGATGCAGGGGTGGGTTCCTACCGGTGCGGTCCAGTGCGCCTGCACCAGTAGCGGCCTGCTGGTGATGTCACCTGTACCGGTCCGGTTGGTTGCCCGTCCCTGGGTGCCGCCATCTTTTTAAAATCATTTTTTTAAATTTAAAATTCTACTGCACATTCACTGCCTTCCTGCAAGTTTTCCAAAGAGGAAAGAGTTGAGTCTCTTCTTGTCTCATTTCATTTCATCTTGTCTTGAACAGATGGGAGGGTAGACGAAGCATTTCCTCCTTAGAACTGGGACATTTCTGCTGATTCCTTGCAATAA
>JANHGD010006961.1:0-19531 GCA_027560375.1 Imantodes cenchoa
GAAGGGATCTGAGGTTTTTCCTGCAGTAGTTCAGGGATGGGTACAGAGTCTTGGCCATAGACCATCCTAAAAGGGGTAAACCCAGTGCTACTATGAACAGAGTTATTGTAAGCTACTTCAGCAAAAGGTAGCAAGTTGGCCCAATTATCCTGTTGATAGTTTATATAGCATCTGAGGTATTGTTCGAGAACTGAGTTGGTTCTCTTGCAGACCCCATTTGTCTGGGGGTGATGGGCGGAGCTTAAACCCTGGGTGGAGCCTAATAGGGTGAGGAGCTCCTTCCAAAACTTTGAAGTGAATTGGACCCCCCTATCCGAAATTATACCTTCAGGTACTCCGTGTAGTCTGTACACATGCTGAATAAAGAGTTTAGCCAGCACCTTTGCTGACGAAATCTTGGGGCATGGTACAAAATGGACCTGCTTGGAAAAAAGGTCAGTGATTACCCAAATAACTGTGTTACCCCCACTCTCACGTAGCTCAACAATGAAATCCATGGATATTTCTTTCCAGGGCGCCCCCGGCCTAGCAACATTCTGTAGTAACCCTTGCGGTTTTCCTGGTGGCCTCTTTGCTGCAACACAGATGGGGCAACTCGCTACATAGGCCTCAATGTCCTTTTTCAATGAGGGCCACCAGAATTGCCTCTTCACTAAATGTAATGTTTTAACAAAACCAAAGTGACCCGCAGCCTTCGAGTCATGGTGTTTCTGCAGCACTAACTCCCTAGTGAGGGCCGGGACATAAAGTTTGGAGCCCACCCAGGCTAGGCCATCACAAATGGTGCACTCCTTAGAATGGGATAGGAACCATTCATCTGTCTTCAAAGCTTCCACCAGTTGAGAGCTCAAGTCAGCTGAAAGGTCTGACATCATGTTTTCTTGGGCCCGAGTGACTACAGGGGCCTCCAGTTGCTTAGAGGGGATCACAGGCCAGATTATATCCTGCCGAGCGCTGTTGTACTGGGGCAGTCTGGACAATGCATCAGCCATAAAATTCTTTCCCCCTGGTAAATATCGGTTATGTTGACCCAGTGGGCCTGTTTAGGTGAAAGTTTCCTAGGCGTTTTTAGAGCCTCTAGGTTCTTATGATCTGTCCACACTTCGAAAAGATGCTTGGCGCCTTCGAGGAAGTGTCTCCAGGTTAGTAGGGCCCACCGGACTGCAAAAGCTTCCTTCTCCCAAATGGCCCATCTCCTCTCAGTTTCCATTAGTTTCCTTGAAGTGTATGCACAAGGCTGAAGGGAGCCATCAGCGTTGGTTTGGAGTAGCACCACTCCAACCACCACATCACTGGCGTCGGCTTGAACCACAAAAGGGGCATCCATATCCGAGTGCTTCAGGACTGGCTCGGCTGCAAACAAACGCTTGAGTTTTTCAGAAGCTGCTTGGCATCCATAGTCCATTCAAGGGGCTGACCGGATTTAGGTTTGACATCTTTTTTTGTTTTAAGGAGATTGGTGAGAAAAATCTTATCTTTTGTTATGGAAACAATTACGAGGGTGAATCTTGGCGTTCCCATGGCAGAAAAAATAGAACTTAAAGAGAGTCTGAAGTAAAACTTCTAATAACTAATGTTTATTTCAAACAATAACAAAAAGAATAAAATCATCCTACCAATTCATTCATTGAAGATCAAGGAAGAAGAAAGAAAGGAAGAAGAAAAAGATGGGAGGAGCTAGGCATACGTGGAACAGAATAGGATCACAGGATATTATTTACATAAAAAGAACACCTGCATGATAAGAGTCAGGAATACAATGAAGTAATGCAATGAGTAAATGAAGTGAAATGAAAAAAACTGAAATCACGGCAATGCCATGCCAGAATAATGTATCAGTCCAGGTCAGCTGGCAAACACAAAAATAAACGCAGTGACATAGAGTATATCTCTGACATTATCAAGAAACACCTTGTTGTGTTAGAGTCAATCTGCAAATTCCCCTATACCATGCAGAAAATATTTCTAAATGCATTGGGGAATGGCCATTTCATCATTCTTATTAAAATCTAAAGTAGGATGAAATGACTAAAACTAGAATAGATTAACATTTTTCAGTAACCGTTAATAATACAAAGACACCAAACAAAGTATGTTCAATAATACACTGAACTGAATATAGAGTGTGCATATTCCATTAGTCACAAACAAAATATTTTAACAAATTAAACAGCTGGCTTTATTTAATTAAGTTACCCAAGCTTTGTTTTATGTACAGGCAGTCCTTGACTTGCCTGTACATAAAGCACTTAGCATTGCCAATTGCTAAGTGTCTCATCATGTGACTGACATTATTTCTAATCTAATAGTTCAACATTTTCTCATCCTTTGACCACTATAATTTCTTCAGCTTTACAACATTCCTTCTTTCAATCTCACCATACTGCCCATTTGCTCAAATAATTATATTTTTGGATAATTAAAGCACAATGATGATGTTGTTGCCTGTTAAGACATGCAGCCTATTTGCCTCATGTTATTTAATTAAAAAGCACCAGAGAGAAGATAAATGGTTGTCACTCAGGAAATCAGAAGATCTTGAGATGTTTCCCAGCATTATTTTGCATCCAGATACATAGATCAGTATATATATACTGGACTCCCATTAGATAAAATAAGAGTTTCATTTCCAAATATCTAGAGGATGTTTGCTAACAAAGCTTGGGTCAACAGCTAAGTTGAAAAAGCCAAAAATCAAAAGCTTGATGGAATTAGCTTACACGTTTTAATTAAGTAATCCATCCTCAACAATAATAGAGATAAAGGTAATTACATGGATTAATCAAGCTTTAACACAGGAGAGCGGCCATTTTTAATTTTAATCTTTGCTCGCTAAAACTATCATCCCCAGAATTCCTACTCCTTTTGCCTTATATATGACAGTTTATCACTTGCTTGATAGCAACTCTCTGCACTAACAAAAAGGGGAAATTAAAATACAGTCCATTCTGGAACTGATATTCTAAATAGAGTATCAGATGAATTCTCTCTCTCAGCAATGGGATATAAGAAAATTTAAAAATGAGTACACACACACACACACAGAGACTGAAATAAAATACATTTGAAAGAAACACTCAAGTGAAAAGGACCTGAAGTTGTCAGAACCAATAACAGATGACCAAGATATTAAATTCAATGGGCATTTTAAAAAAAGTCTCAAGAAATGTATTTACAAACTTCACACTTATACTTATCCTTTGGATTTTATATGCCAGTGAATCCTTTTGACACAATCTTTGTGGCTTCCCATGAACAAGAAGCACATACTGCTGAATAGCTATAACTTTATTAGGTGATTCTATTGCAAGCAAAGTGCTTCGTTTCTCAGTGTATTCTTTTAAGAATATGTCTCCCCCGTCAAGAAAAATTAGCAATTTCTTACAAGTTTTAATTTCTCCCCTTTGACAATTTGGCATTTCCATAATAACTAGTTACAAGTACTGTTCTTGAATTAAATCACTTCTGCTTCTAAGCAGCCCCTTGGATGCAAAAAAAAAAAAAGTATATAGATATAATTCACATTCACCATTAAAAAAAAAAGGCTTCTTTGATACAACGGTAGACATCATGATTATCTGCAAATCATAGAAGCATTTCCTCATCAATATTGTTCCCTGTATGTCACAGATAAGGTGCACTGTATTGTTATCAACACCTAATTTATACAAGCGCACAGAAACCAAACCCTCTACAATTCACGAAGCTCTCAGAACAATTCATCATTCATTGTTGCTGCTATTGCATTCTTTTAACCCAAGTAAGTGTACTTGATTAATAATAGCATCATGAATTTCTTTATGGAAATATTAGCTAATTGTGAATCCTTGTTTCAGTTTTTATATATTAACTACAAGATGCGACACAAGAACATTGATTTCAACTCAGGAATACAAATCAAAGCAACATTTATTTTAGCCCCAGACTTTTTCACCCTGATGTGCCAAACTAAAGCAATCATTCTTCTAAAGGTAGACTGAGTGAGATGGGGTTGTCCAATTTCATGGAGACTGTCAGGCTGAAGAAGACTGTTTTACTCAGATATTGCCTATGACAAAGGAAAATAGCCTAAAAGATGCCTTCCAATCAGTCATTCTATTTAACATATAACATTAGAGAATTAAAAATGACTTGTAAATCAAAATCTCATCATGAAGAAATTCTTTATAAATGTTTTGCCCCATGGACATCCATTTTTGCATCTGGTAAATGGGAGCAAAAATGTCCTTCACACAATTTTATCACTATCTGTATAGAGAGTACTTCATAGAATACATTATTCTTTAGTGTACTATAATTCTACTTGTTTGTCTACCTTTAGGGGTCTTCAAAGCATTTGATAGATTGGAATGCAAATTTCGTAAAGGTCTGTTACTGGAAATGGGATTTGTATTTAATGATATTGCTATAATCAATCAATTATATTCACCATACAAGCTGTAATCAGAATCAGTGAAGCAGACATAAAGGTCTTTGAAATAAACAAGAGTACTGAACCAAAGCTTTTTTCCTCATTTTATTTAATCTCATTATAGATTATCACAGAGTATTAAGAGTAATACAAATGTTTATTCCATATAATCAATTTGTTTAGAAATGATACTTATTTTTCTTCAAAATCCTAAGGATACAACTATTAAAATATGAAATGAATACAGTTCCCACAGAAACAGAAGTCAAATTTGATAAACTGATTGCTATGATAATAAACACTAATCAAAAGCATCTACTTTCCAGATAGGTTCACTTCATTATTATAAAGAATTGGCACTAATTAAAGATAATTATAACTCTCTTGCAAAAAATCAACACAGAATCTTAGTTGGAACATCTATTTTATGACTTGGCAAAATAGGCACAATAAAAACAATTCTTGCTAAGTTTTATTGAATTAAGACTTCTTAAAGACTTTATGTTTACTTTTTCATGGCATATACATTTTTTCATGGCATATATACATTCAGTTTCTGAAAAATGAAAGTGAGAATGCTGCATCTCTTTGGGACTGGAATGGAAAAACCCGCCAGAGTCAATTCACCATGGCCTCTTGCCATAGCCCACTTGCTGTGGGATAACTCAACATGGGCAACTCTTCATGGGACAATTTGCTGCAGGACAATTCAATTCAATTACCATATTTTTGATGCTCTGGACTATAAGACACATTTAGCTTTTGGGGAGGAAAACAATAACAACAATAATCTGCCTCTCCCTCCCAGCAATTTGCCTCCTTGCAGCAAATAGCAAACAGCCTGGTCAGCTTCAGCACAGCCTGATTTACCACAAGCAGCTGATTGGTGGTTGGCTCGGCCTCCCAGAATACTGACAATCAGCTGTTCCAGGCTGCGGGGATCACCGCCGCCTATCACACCTCTGCATTTCCCATTTTTGGCCTCCGCGCACCCCATTTTTGGCCTCTGCATCATTTTTGGCCTCCATGCATTCCGTTTTCGGCCTGTTCCAGGCAGCAGGGATCGCCGCCACCGCCTATTGCCACAGAATGGGACGCATGGAAAATAGGATGGGTGGAACCAAAAATGGGGCACGCAGAGGCCAAAAGCAGGATGAGCAGAGGCAGAAATGGGATGTGCAGAGGCAGCAATAGGTGGCGGTGATCCCTGCAGCCTGGAACTGCTGATGGTTGGTATTTTGGGAAGCCAAGCCAACTACCAATCAGTTGCTTGTGCTAAATCAGGCTGTGCTGAAGCTAACCAGGCTGTTTGCTGCAAGGAGGCAAATTGCTGGGAGGCAGAGGCTGAAGGGTGGGGGGTAGCGGGTGGACGGGACCAGCAACATTTGCTCTACAAGACGTACGGACATTTCCACCCACTTTTTTGGGGGAGTGTCTTATAGTCCGGAAAATACGGTATTTAAAATAATTTTAAAAATATTTTAATTTTCGTCATTCACTTTTCATTTTATCCCTCCTTTGGCATCCTTTCTTTAATTATTCTATTTCATTATTTCTTCAATATTAGTGTAACTCTTGTCCCACAGTGAGTTCTCCTACGGTGAATTAGCCATAGCGAGTTAACCATGGTGAGTTGTCCACAGCAAGTTAGCTGCAGCAAGTTGGCTGCAGTGAGTTGGTGATGGCAACTTGGCCATGGCAAACTGTCATAGACTCCTTTGGGACATGCATGCAGATTGATCCGGAGCTCTGTTATTGGCTACACAGGCCTTCAGCAAAACCTTCCCGGCTGCAGAAGAAATGGGCCGAGGTGTGCGCGGCCTGGTTGCAACTATCTGAAGGTAAGTAGTAGGGCAGCTCCAAATTTCCAATTGGCCCGTTGGGCCCTTTTTCGCCATCCCAAGGCTTTCCTGAACCCTGGGGAGAAGTCAGGAGGCTTCAGTGAGGCCTATGTGCATGCATGCGGGGCGCAGAAGGGGGCTGTGCGCATGCACAGGGTATTGCATTATGGGGGTGGGCACACATGCACACGCAAGTGCACCCTTTTGGCACCCGAGACGAAAAAGGTTCGCCATCACTGTAATGTATTGTAGCACATTCTTCTGAGGCCATAGCTTTAATCAGGCACTTTCTGTAGCTCTGAATGCAACTTCTAGGCTTCTTAAATGGAATTTGTCCCATTCTTCTTGAACTGACTGCTCCAAGGTTTGATGGTTTACTTTTCCCAATTGAGAGTTTCAGCTCTTTCCACAGATAGTCTATATTGGATTCAGATCTGGACTCATAGCAGACCAGAACAGTCTAATATTTGCTTTATGTATGTTCTATGTATTATATATGTATGTTCTGGATCATTATTTTGATGGGAGGACCTATGACCTGCAACAGAGATTGGATATTAGGCTCCAAAAGCCTTGGCACCCTGATTTCATTATACCCCTCACACATTCAAGGGGCCCAGATTCAGAGGCAAAAAAATAATAATCCCATGGCGTATGTTTTTTCCCCCATTTTTTTCTTCTCTGAACATAAGAGCTTCTGTGGGGAAAAAAACCTCTAAATGTTGTTTAATCTGTCCAGAGAACATTCCCCCACAAAGACTGTGGCTTGCAAACATGCATTTTTAGGAAACTAGAGTCTGGCTTTTTGTGTGTGTCAGAAGGGGTCTTCCTGTGTCTTCTACCAAAGATACCACTTTCGGTCAGACAGAAAAGGATAGTGCAACTTGATAGTATTATATATTGATCTTGGAAATCAATTGGATGTTTTGAATTTTTCCTTAGGTTTTTTCCTCCATCATTCAAACTATCCTTCTGTTCAATCTGGAGTGAGTTTTCATTTTGCAGCCATGTCCAAGGATCTTAAAAACTTTTCATAATGGCAACTGTGCTCACAGGAACCTTTTTTTCATCCTCATATAATTCTTCGCTTTTCTTTTTCTTGTCCATGTTGACTGTGCTGCATACAAGGATCCAAAAACTCAGAGTATTTTTCTCCATTCAAATAGTTTGAGTGATAATGAAATTGAATATATTTGTGATACTAATTAAATAGTCTGCTTGAGAGACCACTAAAATCCAATAACGTATTTTATTCTAAGAGTGCCAAGTTATCTCCATACCAATTTCATTTATTTTACTATTTATAAGAATATGTAAAGTTATACATCAAAAGCAAAGTGTTTGCCCTTGGACTTGTGACAGGTTTAACTTATTTCATGGCAAATTGGGATTCTTTGAGAAAAAGTGGAGACATGCCAATACTTTTGGACACATTTGTATTTATTGCTATTTATATAAAAATTGTGAGTTGCTTTTAGCATAATTTGTTGGAAAAGCATATAGTACCCTACAGTGCAAAAGTCATAGGCCAACCACCCTCTGTTGTTTTAGTAAACTTTTAATTATCATCCATCATTATTTTTCAATCTCTGTATTAAGATTCAAACAAAAATACAGGAAATATGTACACAAAATTTAAACAAACACAATTTTCAGAACAAAATGGCTTCTTCAAGCAAAAGTCAGTATTTAGTGTGACCTCCCTTGGCTCCAAGCACATCTTGAACTCTTTTGGGAAGACTGTCCTGACGTTTTTTGAGGTAATCTTCTAGTATATTATACTAGGCTTCTTTCAACACTTCCCAGAGTTCTTTATATTTAGGTTGTCTTTTATTTCTCTCTCTGTCCAGGTGATCCCATACTGTTACTATAATATTCAGGTCTGGACTCTGGAGGCCAGTCCATGACTTTCAGTGCTTTATCAGCTGTTTTCCTCGCTAAAAATGATTTCACTGCAGTAGCAGTATGCTTGGGATCGTTATCATGTTGAAAAATAAACCCAATCCCAATCAGGTGCCTTCCAGAAGGAATAGCAAGACCAGTACTTTTCAGCATCCCATCAATACGGGCAGTATCACCAATACCCCTGGCAGAAATGCATGCTTGACTGAAGACCACAAGCTCTCATTTGTCCATCTATCTCCATTTTTTCTTCTTACATATTGTCGACAATTTGACCCAAAAATTTCAAATTAGGATTCATCACTTCATAATATTCCTTCCCACTGATGCTGTCCATATCTTAGCCTTTTCATGCTGTACCCATCCTGCAACAGTGGTTTCTTGGCTATTATCCTTCCACAAAGACCTTCTTGATCAAGTTTCATCTGACTGTAGAAGGGTCAACCTGGAATCCTAATGAAGTTGCCAGATGCTGAGCAAGGTCCTTGCTGGACTTCCTCCAGTCTCTCAAAGAATTAATTACATTGGAAGCTTGCTAATAAATGGTCAAGCATGTCTTGCACAAACCTGTAATAGATGTTTTTGCACAGTTATTTTGGCATCATATAATAGAACACATACAGGTGTTAATACTTAGAGTTCCATTCCATTTAGGTTTAGGTTTATGGGAGTTGTGTGTCTGCTGTTGCTCAAGTGTATGGGAGGTCACACTACATGATCTATAAAAGCTGTTTTTTTTTCTGGTTTTGAATTACGCATACAAATTTCTGGTATTTTCTGGTTGTATTTTAATAAAGAGACTGAGACATAATTATAGTCATTATACACAACAAATCTAATGGCGGCCTAAGACATTTGCAGGTATTTGCACAGTACTGCCTTTAATTCAGATTGGTAATTCAGACAATAGTCTTGTTTAGATTTAATACTACATTATTACCAGTATTTAAATATGTGAATATATTTTGTTGCTATTTTCAATTCTATTTTCTCATTATATCTGAACTGAGACACACAATATTTAGTTTAAGTAAACGAAACAACTTTAAACAATGATGCTGAAATAAATAAAAAATCAAAGGAAACCTCAAAATTCTTTTCAATTCACCATAATTTGGATACGAACCCCAATGACTTTTACCAAACATTGTTGTTGTTGCTAGTTGCGAAGTTGTGTTCGACCCATTGCGACCCCATGGACAACATTCCTCCAGGCCTTCCTGTCTTCTACCATCTCCCAGAGTCCATTTAAGCTCACACCGACTGCTTCAATGACTCCATCCAGCCACCTCATTCTCTGTTGTCCCCTTCTTCTTTTGCCCTCAATCTTTCCCAGCATGAGGCTCTTCTCCAGTGAGTCCTTCCTTCTCATTAGGTGGCCAAAGTATTTGAGTTTCATCTTCAGGATCTGACCTACTCCTAAATTTACCAGGTTGCCTTATGCCATCTATGTATGTGTGTGTCTTTTATTTTACTTCATTCAGTAATAAAGCCTTCCAAAATAAACACATTTCTCTCTATTTACTAAAATAATACTATTTTTATTGACTGACTAGCTAAAATGTTGCAACAACAAGTTCACCAAAATTATGTGTACTTAATTGGCTTTGAATCCTTTGCACTGAGCATAGAAAAGTATCTCAATGCAAGGACCAGTAAGGAAAAATTGTAAGACTGGTTATGACAAGATAAGCCTTTCACCATCTGATGCTATCTTGTAAGACAGCTACCAGTAGTTCTCAGCAACCTACTATTCCGGAAGGTGAAATTCAATTTATTTGTAGGGCACCAAGATGGGGAAGACTGACTAAGATTATATTTAGTTCACTTTGCTTACGAAGTTAGAAAAAATAGTTTGAGAATACAGTATACACAATACTGTAGAACATATGAGAATAAGTATATGTGAGAACATAAAGCAATCAGTTTTTATTAGGGTGTTAGTTGATAGCTCTGAACGTAGAGATCCTTAGGCAAAAACTTCAAACCAGCCAGAAATCAGCAGGCTGTCTTATGCCATCTATTAGTCATTCCACTTCAGCTCTGCGTTTGCAATTTGGGCATTATAGTTGAAATCTACCTTGCAGGCCTGACATAACAATTAAAAACAATACTTTGAAAAGCCTCTAATGCATATATATTCATGTCTTCTGTCATGCTCCTGCTCAAATAGGTGTTGTTTGTTCTTGAGGAATTAAAAATAAATGCCAGCCTATTTGATTATTGACTGGTGAAATGAATGTACATATATATCACACAGACAATGGTCTGATTCAAGACATCATCAGCCTTCCAATGAAACTAATTTATGGAATCAAAATTAGTACTTTTAAAATACATTTAAATTACTACATTTCAAGGAAGTTTCTCCAAGAAACCAAGATACTGGTGAGGGGAACTTTCAAGTTATGAATGGGCATTGTTCCAAATTTAATATGCACCATTATTTTCATTTCCTGCAAGCAGCACAACCCCAATTATAATTATTAGACAAAGTGTGATCGCACTTTACTACACTTTATATTACAGAGCATTTGTATCTCTTGTTATGAATTGACCCAAATGATATGAAAACTGGTTATAACTGTGAATGGGGCTCCAGCAATGTTCCAATATCTATTTGTTTGAATAATTTGTTTTTTGTCGCAGATAATGGTTTTTCATTTTCCTTCTTTCTTATCCTATGAGGCTTACCTATTTGTGTATGTGTTGGTTTGGGTCACCCTTCTCCCATCTTTAGCTAGTATTCTTTTCTTTATTTGAAGCACCAAATGTGAACGATAGGCAAGGGAACCTGTAAGAAATCTCAAAGTTATGAAGATAAGTTGGCATTAATTTTATGATGTGATTAATACAAGTTGACTCAACATCCTGAGGAAACCAACACTGCTACCTTGGGAAATACATTTCAGCACCAATTATTCCGAGGTGTTATATCTGATTAATTATTCTCTCGCTCCATTAGATAATTGATAGACAATTTTGCATTTGTCTCCCTCATACAGTTCTCCTTTATTTTGATAAAAGAACATATAACATAGAGTAATCTGGTTGGATGGGACCTTGGAGGTCTTTTAGTCCAACTCCCTGGTCATGCCAGGACAGCCTATATCAGTGACGGCGAACCTTTTCGGCACCGAGTGCCCAAGCCAGAACATTTGTGCATGCATGCATGCCAGAGCACTGGAGTGTCAGTGCACTGGAAACCTGAAGACCAGCTGGCCAGGGTACATGCACACACCAGCCACCTGGTCTTTGGGTTTCCGGTGCATGTGAAGACCAGCTATCTGGCGTGCATGCGCGCACCAGAAACCAAAAGAGCAGCTGGCGACAATGTGTGTGCCCACAGAGATGGCTCTGCATGCCACCTCTGGCAGGCGTGCCATAGGTTCGCCATCACGGCTATAATGTAATCAGTCAATTCATGAATGAATCTGATCCTTACATGCAAACAGAATCCAAGATGCCATGTTCCATTTCTTTTTGTTGTCCAGGAGTAACAGATCCTGTGGAAAAAAACAGTCAAGGACCGAGTTGTTTGGCTTCAGCATCATTAGATGATTCAGAGAAAGAAACATGTAGCAACATAAAGATGTTTCCAGACTGGAGCAGCAAGAATGTTATCAAAGCCAAGGTATAAATGCAAAATATTTTGAAAGTATTTGGTTTATTTCTCAAAGTATATTTATTTCTCAAATGTATATTCTGTCCATCTCCTAAGTGATTATCTGCTATCTCACTTCATCCTCACAAACTCGGTGATGTCAGTTATATTGGGAATTTGGTTATAAGTATTAGAGTTGGTGGATTGTATTCTGAATGTCCCACGTTCAGCCCTGGCTTCTCCATGCTATATTGGAAAAAAATATTGCCTAAAATCCCAAACAACTATTACCATTTAATATAGAGCAGTAGGCAAGAGGAACTTAAGGTCAAACTAGGTATAAGCCAGATTATTATGATTCACTAATTCACATGACAAACCCAACACCGAATAAGGGTCATGGCAAGGAAATACCTTACCTCTGTTTTTAGACCAAATCCACTAGTCTCTCATCATTTCCATAGAAGATGTGAGCTGTTTAACAGAGAGAAGAGTGGCAAAAGCAAGAAGCAATGGGTGGAAACTAAACAAGGAGAGAAGTAACTTAGAGCTAAGGAGAAATTTCCTGACAGCTAGAACAATTAATCAGTGGAACAGTTTGCCTCCAGAAGTTGTGGATGCTCCAACACTGGAAGTTTTTAAGAAGATGCTGGATCAACATTTGTCGGAGGTAGTGTAGGGTTTCCTGCCTGGGCAGGGGGTTGGACTAAAAGACCTCCAAGGTCCCTTCCAACTCTGTTGTTATTATTATTTAATATAATTCTTATATTATCCCTTATCTGCTGTTTAGGTAAGAATCTGTTTCAATCTATATCAATAATTTTATTTAATATTTTTTGAGTTGTTCCGCTATAATTGTCACAAATATTTTATAGTCTACGTTCAGCAGTGAGATTGGCCTGTAATTTTGAATTTTTTGATTGTCTGTGTCTTCTTTTGGAATTAATGTTTTGAGTGCCTCTGTCCAGGAGTTTGGCATTTTCGCTCTTTCTAGTGTTTCATTATATATTTCTAATATGATTTCTTCTAATAGTTCTTGTAAAGTTTTGTATATCTCAGCGGGAATTCCATCCGGTCCTGGTGTTTTATAATTTTTTTTTAAATGCCCCTTTCATTTCTAATCTTCCCATTTAGCATTTTTCTGTCTTCATCTGTTATATTTGGTAAATTTCTATCCTGTAAGTAATTTTTGACATCATCTTCTCTAATATTTTCTTGATTGTACAGTGTTTGGAAGAAATTATGAGCAATCTTTTTCTTTTCGTCTCTCTTGTGGCATATATTCTCCTGTTCATCTTGTAATTGTTGTATCAGTCTTTTTGTTTTTTCTTTCCTTAGTTTATGGGCCAACCATCTCCCCGGTTTATTTGTGGCTTCAAAATAATTTTATTTTGCCATTGTTATATTCCTTATCATTTCTTCTTGCTGAATTAAATTGATTTTATGTTTCGTCAAATCTCATTCTTCTATAATTTTATTGTTCTGCGGTTCTTTTTGCAACGCCTTCTCTATTTCTTTAAGCTTATCTTGTAATTGATTTTGTTTGTGGATGCGCCATCACTGGAGGTTTTTAAGAAGAGACTGGACAACCACTTGTCTGAAATGGTATAGGGCAGTGATGGCGAACCTTTTCGGCATTGCGCTCATCTGGGCCGCAACCCGGAAGAGGAGCTGCTCAGACCGCATGCGCATGCCCGAAAATAAACTTCCAGTTTCCCATGGCAACAACAATACAACCAAATCAACCATTTGATTGGCTCCATCACCATTTGTGGTCCCCAGGCCCCCTGACAAAACCACTTTTTGGGGACCTTTTGGAAAACCAACAGAATCGTGGCCAACCATACCTTGGATAGAATGATGCTCCATAGAAAAGAGGTCACCACTGAGACCCTTTCTCATCCCACCAGATGTACATCCTAATTGATGGGACCCCTAATATACCCAGTCTTCCTGTCCTGCTGAGCTAGGTGGATAAACCTACATATATGCAAACCAACTTGCCAATTTCATTGCAAACATGGAAAACCATGGTTTAATACACCAGCCTTCTCCAATCAGATGAATTCCACTTATGTTGGTTTACAAAAGATGTAATGTTCTATCCACATTATTTTGATTGTGATAGCTAGGTTTAATGAAAACTGCAGTGAAATATATCACACCTGAGTGGTCAAATTATAAATATATCTTTTAATTTTTATAAAAATCACCTGGAATCCTGGGAACTAGGAACTTCAGAAATGTATGTTGATAAAGTAAAAATAGATATATTGATAAGATTTGTTTTACTGCCTTGTATGGCACAAAGCAGAACTGATTTTATTCAGTGTGAAAATTATACATGTGATGTATATGAAAGGAAGAAAATTGCCTTATGATTTGGTAGTGTCATTAATAATAAATTTAAAAGTAAAAATGGGGTAAAGCCAAGATGTTTATGGATGCAATTGTGTCATTTCAAGGTTACTCATTAATAGACTTCCTCTCTGGCTATTGGTAAAGTTGGAAATATTATTTGAAAGATGGAATATTTGGCAGTAATAAAGACCTTTGAAAACAACAGCACACCATGTAGTCAAAGAACACAAGGATGTGAAATATGGGGCACTTAGTAGAATCTTTAAGCTAAAGGAAAGTGTAAGGGTATTTCCTGAGTGGGAAGAATAATGTGTTTTAAAATGTCCTTCCTTAAAAAATGATAAAAACTCCCTAAAATATATATATATAAAAGATTATATTTACTGGCAAAAGCGTGTGCTTTTTACAGTATACAGAGCGCATAAATCAACAGATACTGAAATGCGTTGAGCATTTGGGAATATCAGAAACTAGTAATACTTCTCTCAATTTCATTGGAATAAGATATATTGAGAATTAGAGTGGGGTTGGCAGAATGGTTCAATATATTTCTTCATTTTATCTAGAAGAAGTTTCCTCTGGTGACTTTTCTCCTTTTTGTCAGAGGTTACAAGCAGTCTTTCTTGAAATTGCGGCAAATATCAACCACTGTTGGGCAGACGTCTTTTACCATAAGGCTGAACGGCAAAACTAAGTTGTAATGTGTGGCTTCATCAGCTTCTAGGAGTTTACTACCTCTCAAATGCTAAAAAAGAACAGCAAATATCTGCTCTCAGTTGTGGCCCAGTTTAGTAGACATCAGGCGATAAACAGATGGTGTTTTAATGTCCTCCTTCATATTGTTCAATAAGCAGCGACAGAAAATGCTGAATCAGAGGCAATAAGCTTCAGTATAAGTGGCTGGAGGACTCAGAGTGACTAGGAAATTACTATTGAACTTCTGATTAAGTCTTTCCCCTAAACATCTGGTTAGGAACAAATATTTATAAATAGAAGCCTGGAGTTTGAACAATGTTTGGTTTGGTCTTACGGAGATCTTATGTTTGTATGAGACACCAGTGATCAAATTTGTGGCATTTGATTTTGTGCTGAGACACGTCCTCTTGCAACAGACGTTCTTGCTCATTGCTGTGTTTATTAAAATCTGTTTGATTCCAATTCCTTCTGGCATATCTGTATTTTTCCCCGTCTCTCATTTCTATTCACGCTTTTTGTTCTAGAAATCACTGTTCTTCCTATTTTCCAAAGAGGTTATTTGTGTATGCCAAAATACAACCATGCTGGCATAACACAGCTCTGCCTCTTTTATACAAGTGTGCAATGTTACAATATACTTTGGAAACAAATGGAAGTCGCACCACAATAGCACAGTGCTTATTTTGTTGTTTACTCCTCTTGTGCTCCTCCCAACTCGGATATCTCCAACTGGAGTTAATGAAACCATAGTTGGATGGACTTATACCCCATCTTTTTCTATTCTGGCAAGTTCTTAAGGTGGCTGAATATTTAAAAAGGAACAAGAGGAATTAAAAATGTAAAAACATAGATCAAATTAACATGAAAATAGGCACAAAATTCACTTGATAATTATGGGTTTGATGAAAATCCTGTGCCTTTAAGTTGTTCCTAATTGTTGAAAGTAACATGTTTATTTTAAGGAATCTGTCTTAAGAATTCCTAGACTTACTTAGTCCACACACAGACAATATGATACTCTTCAAATGTTTGGACTCTTAGCTGCAATCTGCATGGCCAGCTGTAAGGAAGGACTGTGGGAGTTGTAATATGAAACATTTAGAAAATACCAAATTGCCTGCTCAAGTCTCACGTGAAATGTTTTTGTATGTTGCATTGCTCTTATGTCTTGTTTAAGGTGACCAACTTTTTTACAATGAAAAGGAGGACAAATAAATTGAAAAAAAATCGTAAATAAAAGAAACATTTTATTCATTGCAACGATAATACACTATAATATGATAATAGTGAGAAGAAGTAAACAAAGCCACTTGCGCGCTGTGTGCTCTCTCAAGGCCTCCCGTGAGGAGCGCATGCATCTCATAATTGCGTCTTATACCGCACTGTACCGAGCCTTGATGAATCGTCATGTCAAATACAAATACATCACATAACGCGCAAGAGATTAGTCTTCAAATATCGAAAAGAAGGACATGTAGGAAGACACTTTTCGAGGGAGGACAGAACTTACAAAAGAAGGACTGTCCTCCCTAAAGGAGGACAATTGGTCACCTTATCTTTAAACCATGAACTTTATGTTAACTTTTGTTCTTGAATCTTCAGTTTGAATCAATTATGGCCTATTGCACAGTGAAAAATGCACACACATTTTGGATAGGATCACCCAATATCTGAACAGGCAAAGGAGGTCATGAACAACTGGAAAGGAGAACAACGGGGGAAGGGGGAGAATCATCTAACATTAAATTAACTATTTAATTTCCTTGGCATCTGTGACAAAAATTATAGTGAAAAACAGCAAAACAAAACAAAACAAACAACAACAATAATCTCCCCTCCCCCCCAAACCCTTAGCCCTATGTGTATATGAAATTATTTTTTCAAAAAGACTGGCTTTTTAAATTGCAATATTATTCCAACAAATCTTTATTTTCAAAAACATATGCTAGCAATACTGTAGAATCAACAATGAAATGCTTTTTAAAATTTCACCGCAGACAAATTATGTGATTTTTCAGATCATACATTTGAAGAGATTGGATTGAAGTTGATTGCTGGAATCTGGAAATAAATGAAATAATGTCAATCTAAGCTGTTGATGGACAAGGGAAAGGAAAAAAACAGACAATTTAAACAAAATATTTGAGTGAATGCTGTTGTGAAAATAATAAAAAGACATTTAAGAAGCTGGACAATATTTTATTTTAAGGCCACACCTATCAGAAAGAAGACAAAAAGGACATTACTCAGACATGTGGTAGTCATAACTTTGGGTCATAATTATTGTTATAAAAATATCTTCTTAAAACACGCTCTTTTTCATCAAATTAAATGAGAATTGGTAGAAGATTTTTTTTTTCCTGCATGATGCTAATCAAAGCAATCTCCATGCTTGTTGCTATTAGTTTCTTAGTTCTCATTCAGGTAGAATCTGTATCTGGTCATGAACAATTGATTGGTTGCACTTCGATCTGATTTTGTGGTTAGTGATTTGGCTTTCGTAACTTTCCATACAATCAGCAAACGCATCAAGGCTTAAAATATTGAGGCAGAAACAAAAACACATGTGATGAAGTATTTTTTTAACTGTGCCCTATGCTTGCAAGTTCCTGGGCCCTAGGAAATTTATTGTTCCTTATGAAAGCTATGAATTTGTGGAAGATCCTTATATTGCAGTAAATATAAGCTTTGGAATGATAATATGCAGTGCTGTAACTTGCCAGGCGTATTTGTATGAATGATAATTATTTTAATATAAAGATTAATGCACTTGCATAATTCCTATTCATCTTAATGGAACGTGCACAGAAAAATATTTGTGTTGAATGGTACCCTAGGGTTGCAATAACCCACTTAACTTACAATTTAGCTAGTACACTAAGAAGAAACGACAACATATAAATAGTTGGCAGTGTGCACGAGAAGAGATTTGGAAAGCTGTTGGGAAAATTAAATAAATACAGCACCCTTCTTTGTTCCTGTGAAACATTTTACCCATACAAGGCTCTGCTAGAAGCTTAAATATTTCTGTAATCTTTCTTAGAGATATCCAGATATAGATAAGAACAAAGAAGGAGATATGATTGACTAACCCCACCTCACCCCCGAATCAGATCTTCAGTGTTAAGTCCTCAACTTACGACCCCGCCAGAAACACAAAGTCCTCGACTTACGACCGGCCGAGAAGGATGATGCTGACGCCTGATTGGCTACAGCACAAGAAGCCTTCGAGCGGGAAGTTAAAGCATTCTGATTGGGTGGCTGCCTGACAGTTCCACTATAAAAGGAGCTGTCAGAAGGCTGGTCGCTGTTCCGTTTACTGAGCTGGTGTGGTGGTGCTGAATTGGAAGAAATAAAATTTCCTGTTTAAAAAGTCAAGCCTTGTTTTGAGTTCTGTCAAGCAGGAACTGCCAGATCTAACATTCAGACTGAATTGTCAGATGGAATCAGGCACCTTCAGAACGTTTTGGAAACAATTCAAAGCTAATTCATGGGTTTGATAAACTTTTTAGTGCTTTCTGCTTCACAAAGTTTCTTTCTTGCCATACATGAATGAAGGAGAAAGTTATTTGAAAAGTATGATGACTGAGTAGTTTGATCACTTCATCAGTCCTATCTTTTAGAGTATTCGAGGGGCTCGATTGTGGTCATAAGTCGAGGACTGCCTATATACAGATACCCTGATAATTGTACCTTGGAATAGCCAGACTTGGGACTCAAAACAACAATGTGGGACTTACAGTAGTGCAGAGAATTCTGTTGAAGACCAAAATGATATTTAACCAATGGAAACAGAAATCTTTAACATGGACATCAATAAATATTTGCAGGGAAAGTCCAATTTAGTCACATCTGACTTAAAAATATCTCAGTGGCCCTCAGGTTCCTGCAAACTGGATGAGTCCATACATCATCAGACTGGCTTTGCATTGGAGGTTATTGTCAGAGACTCTGTTCCAATTTCTCACACAGACAATGCTGCAAGGCATAAAAAATTCAAAGGATAAATAGCTAATTCCCTCCTGAGCTGTCCCAAGAAAGGTTATTTGTTGCATAAATGCTTCCCAATTGAGATCTGCCCGTCTCTCGCTGGCTCTCCCCACCCTATCTCTAATACACATTGACTGGATGCTGTTCTCAGCCAGAGCGCATAAAGCTACTTATGAAATTTTAATGAACATGGATCACAGAAGAGGAGAGGAGAGGAGGAGGAGGAGGAAGAAGAATGGGAAAAAGAATAAACTAGATGACTGTAACTCTACTGGGTAGATAGCATTTAAATGATTATGGGGAGCTGATGGAGGATATAAAATAGCACTGGTTTATTTGCTGTAAACTGGTTCTGTTTTATTTTACATATTTTAATTTTATATTATGGATGTTTTACTGTGTTTTTAATTGAAATTATATTGCACTGTCAGTTGACATATAGCTATTGTTAACTGTTGTGGTTACCAGAGAGTGTGGATAGGCTGTAGAATCTGTGGACCGTGGTTGGCATGCCTCAAATAAAAGGTAAAAGGGTTTCATCTTTCCTTATGAGAGCAGAGCTGGAGCATTTCTTTAGGCTGGGCTATTCATCACAGCAGATGTGAAATTTTGGGCTTAGACAGCTTAGAGCTACATCACCTTTGTTATGATCTAAATAGCAATAGCACTTAGACTTATATACCGCTTCATAGTGCTTTACAGCCCTCTCTAAGCGGTTTACAGAAT
>JANHGD010006962.1:16736-28242 GCA_027560375.1 Imantodes cenchoa
GATAGATAGATAGATAGATAGATAGATAGATAGATAGATAGATAGATAGATAGATAGATAGATAGATAGATAGCAGAGCTTAGGGTGCAATGCTGTTTTGGTCATTGGGATGAATGCATCCTGTAGACACCTCTGGCTTAGAGCACCCTATATTTCAGAGAGGAAGTGTCCATTCACCAAATTGTTTCCTTCTGGTGTGGAATAAAGGAAAGATTGCTTGGCAGCTGCTTTCCATCTCTGTTATGCCATGATTTACTGAAACGGGAATAACCAAGGGCCACTTCCTTAGAGACCCCTTCTGCTAATTATTCTCAGTATCATTTCTAGGGCTCTGGAAAGCTTTGTGCCTTTTGAGGATTTATAATCCCAATTCTTGCCTACTTTTCCTCTGCCTTTATTCTATTTCACCAGATCACAGCTTGTGCATTTGCTGAATGTGAGAAGGACCGGCTACTTGCAAAACAGTCAGCAATTGGGCTGCTGGTGCCCTGTCCCTTTAAGACCTCTCCCTAGCCAGCCCAGCAATTGTGGCTATAAAAACTGAGCAGCGAGGCAGCTGGGTGTAGCATACTGGTGGTGTGGGAGTGAGAGAGAGAGGAAAAATGGTTTGTGTTCGTTTGGGGGGGGGGAAAAAGGCATGAAGCAGCCTGTGGGAAGGATTACTCTTCTCCAGAAGTAGGATTAACAAAGATATAGTGAAGAAATGGGAGTTGTAGTAGAATTGGGGAAAGGTAGTAAACAGTGAGTAGTAACCTTTAAGTGCTCGTGGATGTATGTCTAGGTGGGGTTGTGTTGGCTTTCAGGCATTTTTTTTGGGGCAACCCATTGATTTGGGTATATGTAAAAGAACCCTTGACAAAATGGTGCCGATAGGATATCCATGAAGTGGGATGTCCATAAAGCAAGGTGGATATCCCAAAAAAGGGGATATCCAATGCAAGGGGGCAGCCACACAGGTGCAGGTGGCTTAAACACAAGCAGTTTAATATGCTCTATGAAAAAAAACAAGCCTTTGTTAAAAGGGGGGCTATAAAAAGAAGGGAGCTTGGCCCTTGCGAAGCCCAGACCTTGTAGAAATTAGCCAACAATCCTGGCTAAGGAAAGCAAACCCGTACCAGAGCTTACACAAACATACTAACATGGAAAAAAGGAGGGATAGATTCTCCCTTAGAAGAGGCTACTAACTTGGTTAAAAATGGGAGTTTACCATAAAAGTGTGGTAACCGATGAGCAGCAACCAAGAGGAAAGGCTGCAATTAATTAAAGAGGAAGAGAGTTGCTCTGGAGGGGAAAGAAAGATTGCCTGGAATTGGGAAAAGAGTAAAAAGGAAATATGAGAATATTTTTAAAGGCTGGTTGGTTATCTACTAAAATGCCCAAGTTGTTAGAGAAAGACCTAGATGTATTTTAATTGTGGTTTTAAATGTTTTATTTTAAATTATATCAGTATTTGCTGTAAGCCACCCAGAGTCCCCGCAGAGTTGAGCAGCATAGAAGTGCAAATAAATCTAGACTATTTTACCATGTTTGAAAGAGTGGCTACCTCTTGCAAGTAGCCTGAGAGGGAACGGGGTGGCCAGACTAGCCCCCCTGTTTAATAGGAAAGGCTTTGAGACCCTATAGTAGTTTTCCAGCAAGAGAAGTAGTGGATTACTCTCACGTTAAAGAAGCAATCTTATACAGATATGTCACTCCCTACATCTATCGGCAGAGGTTTAGGAGCAACTAACACCTAAAACAAACATGAAAAGATTTGTCAATTGCTGTCAAGGTGGGAAGACCTGGGCAGGAAACTGGTTGAGGCCAGATGAAAGAAACAAGGAAAAAGTGATAGAGGAAATTTTTTTCCACATATTTCTACCAAATTGAGGTCTTGGGTGCAGGAACACAACTGAGTCGCATCAAAGGAATGTTAAACTAGCTGAGGGGTCATGTGGCAGGATAGAAATCTGACGATATTAGAAAGGAAGGTGCAGAGGAAGGAGAATAAGAAAGCTTGTTCCAGAAAGTAAGAACTTTAAGGAGATGGAAGAAAGAAAGCTAAAAGGAGAAAGAAGCGTTTAGCTCTTACCCAAATCAAAGGAAGGCTTTGGGAGGTCAGAGACCTGTAGCTGTTAACACCTGTGGGAAAAGTGGCCATTTGTCCAAAGTCTGTAGAAGCCAGAGGGGGGAAAAAAGAGAAAGGAATGACTGCAGTAGTGTTTCTGGGAAGAAAAATTATGATCTCAGCAAAAAGTAATGGGGCCAGTGTGAAAAGTTTAGTAGATACTGGGAAAAGATGAACCTTGTTGCATTCTCATTTAGTAACGACAAGGCAGCATTTATGGAGAAAGAGCCTCTTTATAAGTGTTTTAGCAGACTGAGATGGCCACATTCATTAAAGCCAAAGAACAGGCATAGGGAAAGGAACCTACAAACAGTAGTAGGAGTAATCCCTAGCATGCCACATTAACCTAATCATGAGAACAGACCTTCCATTTACTGAAGGTTGGACCTGGAGAAAAGGAGTCAAGAAAGAAGCTAAGGTAGTGGGAGTAACTACAAGGGACCAGTTGAAGATGAGAATGCAGCTTGAAGTAGGAAGGGAAGGAACCTGGGATTCTTTCTAACTATCTTGACGTAATAGGAGAAGTGAGATGTTCTAGGAAAAACAAAGCTTTAGGGGTGACCCCTTAGGGATAGAGACTCCTAAATGGGAAATTCACCTCGGACCCTTGCAAAAGAAAGAGCCAACAAACCCTAAAACATTGTTAAACAAAGGAACAAAATTAACAAATGGTATCTACTCCAGGATATCGTAAAGCATTGTTGGAGCTAGCCCATGAAGCCCCATGGTCCAGATTTATGGATAGGAATAGGGAGGGATATAGAATTTTGGATAAGGGGGTATTGGCCTGGGATCTGTGGAGTGATGATATTGCAAGTCCTGCCCTGTCTGTCAGTTGGTAAAGCTAAAAAGGGAACAGAACAACATTCCTATGGAAAAGGGTACATTTTAGCCCCTATTTCCTTATCTAAAGTAGCCATGGATATTGTAGGCTCTTTTGCCACAATCTGGTAAAGACAATTAGTGTATCCTGGCTGTCTGTGACTACACCACACGGTACCATGAAGTTGGCCCATTAAGGAATGTGATTGCCAAGCAAATAGCAGAGGAGCTGGTCTCAAAATCTTCAGTGCTGTAGGCATTACCAAATGAGATCCCGATGGATCAAGGGACCAATTTCCAATCAGCACTACTAAAATATCTATATGCAGATATGTGGCTGATCGGTTTGCATACAGGGAAGTTCCTAGGTTTCCACAATATTCAACTCCTTTGAGTTACTGTATGGAAGAAAATCTTGTGATATTGTAGACATTAAAGAAGGTTGATGTGGAAACGTAGTAGGCCCGAAAAGCCTAATTGAATATATCCTAATGCAAAGGAATGTTGTAAGCCTTTGGACAGATTGCTCAGGAACATTCAGCAACTGCCAGAGAAAGGCAGAAAAATATTATAATCGAGGATTAAAGGCAAAGTGATTTAACAAAGGAGGCCAAATCCTGTTACTTATTGCCATTAGTTACAATTTTTCCTGAGGCTGCGGTATTTTCCAAATTTGTTTGCCCCATTCTTGACATTTTGAAGAACAGCGTATGAAGCCTCAGGAAGGAGGACTGCCATGGGCAACAGCTGCCGTACATAGGATATTCCTTGTCAGCAGTGGGAAGAAACCACAAAAGAGTGCCACTGTGCAGGCAACCAAAGGGCAGAGTTGATGGGAATAAGCGAGCGAAAGGAGATAAAGTTATCCCTATGATTTTAAGTGTGCACAGCAAGGGTGGGTTCTAACTTACCTCGATGCTGGTTCGCTTCCTCCTGTGCCACATGACTGCACACATGCACAGTGCCGAAAATTTGCAAAAATTTAAAAAACAAAAACAAGATGGCGGCGCATGAGCAGTTCCAAAAACTCAGCTTCTGCGCATGCGCAGAAGAAAAAAAATCAGAAAATGTTTTTTAACCCCCCAAAAAATATTTTTTGAAAAAAAAGATGGCAGTGTCCACTGACAGTCACTGACAGAACCGCTCTGTAACATCACGAACGGTTTTCTACCCCTTCTATAGAACTGGTGCGAACCAGGAGGAACCAACCTATGGTGCACAGGCTGCCAAGCATCAAAATTTCAATCATGTGACCATGGGGAACTGCAAAACCCATACATTAAGGGACTGAGCACAAGTACCATTTGTTCAGTGCCTGTAGGAGAAGGAATCGCAAGAGCTGGGGAAAGTGAATGTGATCAGCCTAGAATCTTTATATAACCAAAGTGGACTAAATTCAATTCTGATAACTTTTAACTAACTCCAAATATGTGCTAACCATTCTTTGAGAAGATTTCTGTGTACAGCTTGTATAAATTGATTTAATTGAACTGTCATGTGTGGACTCAATCTTTTGTGCCTGACAGTGCCATGGTTGGTCACTAATGGTTATGAGGACTACCTGTAGGGCAAACTCTTAAGACCTTGCCGCTGGAGGCAGAGATATTACTTAACCTCCAGGTCAGCTGTCTAGATAATTCAGTTTAAGATTGTGCATTTGTGCACTCACACATGGGCTAATTTATTGCCAGAAAACTAGGAAAGATGAGTTCTCTTAGGGCTAATTGGTGAGGTCAATCAACAGAGTTTTTGAGTTCACATAACATAGTCTTCATGGCTCCGGTATGCTGTGTGAACCAGGATGTTTTATGTTGTGTGAACATCCACTGTCATCTGGATGTATAATTGGAAGAACAGAAGTGAAAGCCCAGGAAGAGGAGGTAAAGCACTTTTTTCAACTGATGTTTCTGAAGAAAAGAAGTATCATGAAATAAAAGCTACATTCCTTAGCTGACAATTTTATTTTTCCAACTTGTGCATATTTCACTCGATCCGTTTTGACTCCCACCGGGCCTGAAAGGCTAGCCTTAAAATCTTCTGCCTTACAGCTACCAAGTCAAGGACATTTTTTTCTGAAGCATTTCATGTTATTTTCAGGCCAGCTTCAGTAAAATAGTTATGCATGAGTGGGAAGCCATAAACAGAATTAACCTAAAGATTCTCTGTTCCCAATTGAGATTTTCTTAGAAAACTATTACTTAGGTAGTTTTGCATCTCCGTATAGCCTGAAACTATCTTGGAAGGCAATTCCACTTGTTGCAAGGAAAATCAAAACCAGTCAGCATGGCAGCAATACTTCACATGGAATGATTATTGTTTACTAAGCTCCTTCAAGCCAATCATAAAAAGGCATTTTAAGCAGCAGAGGACATAAGGATTGTGGAGGTTCATTTCCATCAGTTTGGGGCATGAACGAGAAAGTTATTTTTATTCCATCTTAGTTATTTTTAAATAACTCAAGAGAACCAACATACCAAATACTCCTAATTGCACCACACTGATTTCCAGTTAAAAAATAGCCAGGGAAGGATCACTGGAGGGTTTTCCCTTGGACTGTAGCTTTTTCAATTTACCAACAGAAGGAACTGGCATTCCTTCAGTTTATTCGACTTCCTGGGTTAGAGAGAGTCCTAGAATCACTCCACAAGATCTTCCATGTGGCAATGGGTCTGCAAGTAGCTTTGCCAATTAGGTACATTTGTTATATAAATGGCTAGTTATATTAGTTATATACTAATGTGTAAAAGTAAAAAGTTGAGGCCATAATGTTATCTTGTACTGTGCTAAAAAGAGTTGGAAGTCAGCGGTTTTTCCTTCCTTCCCTTTTATCTCATATTTTCTTTCTCCCTCTTTTTCCTTAATTTCCTATTTTTATTTTTCTTTGCATTTTATACATTGCTAAAACAATAAAAGCTGTGAGCTAATTGCACGACACTAAAAGAAGCTGCGTGAACTTTCTAGGGGGAAAATGAGCAGTCACCAGGCATCCAACCAGTGGAACAGCTTGCCTGAGGAGGTTGTGAGAGCTCCAACACTTGAGACTTTCAAGAGGAGATTGGATGGCCATTTGTCTGAAATGGTGTAGGGACTCCTGCTTGAGTGGGGGGGTTGGACTAGATGACCTACAAGGTCCCTTCCAACTCTAGTAGCAATCTAATCTAATCTAATCACCCCCATAAGGCTGTTAAGAATATCTGTCCAGAGAAAGGGAAGAACATACACAAAATAGTTAAGGCAAATGGCTCTAACCAAACCAACATTGATGTGATTTGTAGCATATATAAATATCTGATGTGAGAGAATGCAGAAGGACACTTGCTTTGAGACTCTAATCCCAAGTGTGAATTCTTCTATGCAGAAATAAAATTCTTAATGTGTTCCCACCCACCTCTGTGTGGTTATTATTGGCTAAATTGCACCAGGTGAAACGAACCACCGGATTTTCTGCTATGCCAACATGCCGCCTTCTGCCTATTTTCTCCCTAATAACCCTGTGAGGTTGGTTGGGTTGAGAAGGAGCGACTGGAACGCAGTCCCCGGGTTTCTAGACTGGCACCTTATCAAACTGACTCACAAATTGTTCTAAGTTTAAGACATTTAAATTCCAAACACAAACGGCTACCGCCTCTGACCTCCATAGAAGCATTTGCTTTTGTTCCTTAGGGAATTCATGGAACAATATAGCCGCCTTCAATAAACCCATGGAAACGTTTCTCAATTGTTGTGTTTTGAATGATTACAGCTTGTACCGTATGAATTTTGGTGTACATTTAAAAATTTCCCTTCTCACGCCTGTGGCGCTGTGTTTTCTTCGATCTCGGGTCCTCTACCAGAGGCCTGGGAGTTTGAGGGTTCTGCGTAGGATCTTAGCTGTTCCTAACCTTGCACTCTTGAACAGAGAGCTCTGGTTGTGCTCCTGAGGTCTGTTGGAGCTGTTATCCTAGCTTAGGGGTCACAGTCACAGGCACTTCTCCCACCACTGGGACCACTTCGACTTTCCACATCTCCTCCACTTCCTTGTTCAGGCCCTGGAACTTCTCCAATTTCTTATATTCCTCCTTTAACATGTTGGTGTCATTTGGTACCAATACATCTATCACCATTTCTGTCTTCTATCCTCGTCTATTACCATGATGTCTAGTTGATTGGCTAGTTCCTGCCTATCAGCAGTGGGTTGCTCCCAATTCGGCCCAGTTCTGCAAACCGGTAGCGGCAGCGGTGGGAGGCTCCACCCACCCTCCCAGGACACTTCTGCGCATGCGTGAACTAGTAGCAATGGGTTTTAGAACCCACTACTGCTGCCTATCAACCTGGAAGTCCCACAGGATCTTAGTCCTATTATTTTCCATGATGAATCTCCCATCTGGATGTGATGTGGCACATACACTGTGCATATATTCCTGTACACAATGCCAGTTATCTTGTTGGGCTGTTCAGATTGTGCCGTTTCTGTCTGCATCTATGTGTTGTATCTAGACACTATGTCTTGGACTATCTCTAAGGCCTCTCTGCATAGTCTGCATTTGTCTAGATAGTAGACCTGTTTCTATGGATCACGTACAACGTGCCTGGTTTTGCGCTGCTATGATCAGTGCCTCAGTTGTGTGTTTAAATCCAGCCCCTTTCCAATCACTGCTAGAACTTATCTTCCTGAACATTTTCCTAAAGATTAAGCACCCACAAAGACTCAGTAGATTTTCAGATGCTTATTTCTTGCGGAAGGAAAACAGAAGGATTTTCCCCTGTGTGAATTCTTTCATGTTTGATAGAGTCTCGTCATGTTGGAAAAGTTGCTTTTCCCCAAGTTTGGAGCATTGTAATCTTTCTCTCCAGAATGACCTGATGTTTAATTAGGTTAGAACTGCAGTTTTTTTCTCAGAGACATTTATATTGTTTTTCTCCTGTATGAACTTGCTGGTGCTTATTTAGACAAGATTTCACCCGGAAGCTCTTCCCACAGTCTTCACACGCAAATGGCTTCTCACCTGTGTGGATCCTGTAATGTCCATGTAGATGGGATTTGATGTTGAATCTTTTGCCGCATTCAGGACAGCCATAAGGCTTCTCTCCAGTATGGAGACGCAAATGGACATTAAGGTTAGACTGCTGATGAAAACGTTTCCCGCACTCAATACACGGATATGGCTTTTCCCCAGTGTGGATCCTCTGGTGCGTAATGAGATGCGAAGGCCGATCAAAGCCTTTCCCACACTCGGAACAGGAAAAATTCTTGTTTGACACCGTGATTTCTATAGGGGGCTTTCTACTCATAATTTTAATTATTTTTTCTGATTTGGGAGCTGCATAAACGCGCGTCACTTCTGGCGATATTGCCCGGGGACTCTCTGATTTGATCTCAGATGGTTTAGAGAGTTTGGCCGCTCCGGTATGTGTTCGCTGGTGCTTATTTAGGGAAGATTTCACACGGAAGCTCTTCCCACAGTCTTCACATTCATAAGGCTTCTCCCCTGTGTGGATCCTGTAATGTCCATGTAAATGTGATTTGATACTAAACCTTTTGCCGCAATCGGGGCATCCATATGGTTTCTCTCCAGTATGAACTCTCAGGTGGACGTTGAGATTGGACTGCTGGTCAAAGCATTTCCCACACTCAGTACAAAGGTAGGGCTTTTCTCCCGTGTGGATCCTCTGATGTTTAATTAAGTTGGAACGGCGATCAAAACTTCTCCCACATTCAGAACACGGATAATTTCTTTTTGATACAGTAGAACCTACTTGGGAGCTACTGCTGGGCATTTTCTTGTCAGCCTTAGAGGCTTGTATCAGCTCCAGGAATAACCCTCGCTGTCTTCTGGATTTGACCTCCATTGGTTCAAAAATGTTGGGATCAAAGAACACATCCCACTGCGTTGGCTCCTGAAGTCGCTCTGCTCCAAACTCTTCTTGGCGATTTTTTTTCCTGGTAGTCAGGCTTTCTGCAAGAACAAGAAAGATATCAACAAAGTTTTGAAGACCGAGACAAAAGCAGTAAATATGGGGGTGAGTGAGCAAAGCAAGAAAAGGGCAAAAATATGGTTTGAATTCAGACTTTGAATTATTCCTTCACATTCCTTAATTATGCAAAAAATGTCATTATTTGGGTTCAGGCCTGAAATAGGATATTTTGATTTTGATTTCTAGGCTTTTTAATTCACTATCAGTAGTCCTCAACCTATGACCAGTTGCTAAATGACAATCCAAATTTATGACTGACTTCAAGAAAGGTAATAATGACCCATCCTCATAGTCACAACTGATGCACACACACAAATACCCCTCTCCACCATAGTCATGTGATTTTATTTTGGCTGCTTGGCAACTGTCTTGCATTTACAACAGCTTGCAGTAGCTCACAGTCAGGTTTTTAAACATTGGACCTGAAATGCTTGGCTAATTCAGTTAAATCACCAGTTCTTCACCTATTTTTAGTATCCCTTTTCATTTATTTATTTGGGAAAAGTTATGTAGCTGCCTACTCACTCATAGCAACTCTAGGCGGTTTACAGAAAATAAAAACACAATTTAGAAGAATTAAAAATAATAAAATACACACACACACCCTCAGCAACAACACACACTCATTTCAGCCATTTAATGGGCTCCATCCCACTCTGGGTTCCCTGGGCATGTTGGCAAAATCAGCAGGGCCTTAGAAAAGTGTCAGAGTGGGGTCTGGTCTAATTTCTGGTGGGATAATGTTCCAGAGGGAGGAAGCCACCACGGAGAAGGCCTTTCTTCTGGGTTCTGCCAGATGTACAGTATCTTGCCTCCCTACTCTAGTGGGTTGGGTGGATGTGAATGGAAAAAGACAGTCTCTCAGATAACCTGGTCCTAAGCCATAAAGGGAACTATCAAAAATGAAAGTACCTTCCTCACAATTAGATACACTAGCAGTACTAAAAGACTTCACTTCCTCTGACATTCTAGATACAGAAGTAATAATAAGAATGGAAAATAAGTGGGAAAAATGAATTGTTGTGGCATTGGAATATTTTGAAGAACACTGGAAAACTGCTGGGATGCCAGATAGGCGCATGGCCTGCAGGAAAACGAAGTTCTGCATAGTTTAGAATGTTTGGTTCCTGAAGGTTTCTGTTTTGCTCATTCAAGAGGAATCTGGATCCGTCTTACAGTGTCATCCGTCCTCTTCTTTCTTCCCATCCTCACCTTCCCAGGTGGCTTCAAAAAAACCCCAACCCCCCCCTAATCCTAACGGCTTACCTGGAGAAGAATGCCTCAGATTACTCCTTTCCTCAGACTCCTGAATCATTCCATCTGTTCCGATCTGAAAGATCACGTCAGGTTCACCATTATGCAGGCAGTCATATGGATATTGGGGTGGCAATTCTAAAATAAGGGGAAAAAGTGAAGCCAGAGGAAATATTGGAAACAATGCAGGCAAAAAGACTAGTACTAGATGTCTAAAAGTCATCAAATGTTTACCTTGAGAAGAGACCAGTTTTTTCTCAGGCTTTAAATCAACATATTACCATGCTGGAACTGGCTAGGGTTGATTTAGGGGCAACACCCAAGTCCTTCTGGGATGTTTTGCTGGCTGCTATACTCTTAAAGGGGCTCCCTGAGATTCTTCCCACTGATTACCAGATGCACCTCAGTCACAGTTTTGGTGAGGGGTCCAAGTGTGTACAACTTTTTGTGGCTTGCAGACACAAAGAGACAACCTTATCGGGTGAAGTTAAGATTGACTTGGACTTAAGAGTTACGGCAGCTGCAATGGGCCAATTAAAATGGGCAAAGAGGGCTGCTGAATCGGAATGGACATCCCCCCAGCGTCTTCTGAGGGCATCCATGGGAATGGGTCAGTGGTTTAATGTGAACCCTCAGAAACATGTCTGATTTTGTACAGCCAACCCAGGTCTCTGACAGAGGGAAGTAATGAAATCAGCTGGGCAACAGCTAAGTTAATGGCGGAAAAGGAAAAGTCAACAACATATGTGCTAAAATTTGATCAGAATTGACATTCTGATCAATGTTGTCTCTTCCAACTGCTGTGGGTCTGGATGTGAGACAGGTTGATTCAAAGTGCTTGACTTTGGGGGGGAAAAGTAACTTAAAGACTTAAATTGGATGGATTCTTTTGTTACAAAAAGACTTTCTCACCAACCACAGTTATGTCCTCCCAATTCACAATTCCTTCAACAATAGAGTCGGTCCCTTTGAATGTCTGGAGATCAGCCCTCTGTGCCTCTTCATCCCAGTCAGGTTGGAGATCTGGATCTGGTTTGGAAATCAAAAGCTCTAGAGGAAGGGAAAGAAACACAACAAAAGGAAGATTATTTTCTTTATAGCTATCTAACACGATAAAGTGTCTTATCCAGGGACAGGCTGGTTAAATTAGCTAGCTCAGAATTCCAATAAAGGTATATAGATGACAGGTTGGAATCTAATTTCTTTTTTGATAGTACCCTGATGAGAACATTGTTTCTTTCTCCACACACACCCATGTTTGGCTTTTATTGATACACAATGTAGTTCATATAACAACAACAACAACAACAACAGAGTTGGAAGGGACCTTGGAGGTCTTCTAATCCAACCCCCTGCTTAGGCAGGAAA
>JANHGD010006975.1:47853-60056 GCA_027560375.1 Imantodes cenchoa
GTGGTGAGGGAATTATTTGTTTAGCAGAGTGATGGCATTCGGGAAAAAACTGTTCTTGTGTCTAGTTGTCTTGGTGTACAGTGCTCTATAGCCTTGTTTTGAGGGTAGGAGTTGAAACAATTTATGACCAGGATGCGAGGGGTCCGTAAATGTTTTCACGGCCCTCTTTTTGACTCATGCAGTATACAGGTCTTCAATGGAAGGCAAGTTGGCAGTAATTGTTTTTTCTGCAGTTCTGATTATCCTCTGAAATCTGTATCTGAAATGGTATAGGGTTTCCTACCTGAACAGGAGCCAGGTTGGACTAGAAGACTTCTAAGGTCCCTTCCAACTCTGTTATTCTATTCTAAATACTTTTTATTCATTTCACTGAAACTGGAAATAAACAGATCTTTGTGTTGATGCCTGACTAATAGATTGATTTTCCCCCCTTTTGCTAAAAGACTAATGACATTCCTTTCCCATTTTCACACATGCTAATTTCTGGACTGAAGTCAATTGCTTGAAGGAAACGCTACCCCTCCACACACCTCATATTATGGTGGTCATATTGGAATTTTGGATTACCGTATGGATTTTACTTATCTATCCCTCTTGAAGACAACAATGGCAGATATTGTTGATCTGAGTCATAAGCATCACTAAGATACAGGTAGTATTTTTATTTAGGGTTTATTTCTTCTTTCTTCTCATTCTTTATATAAACAACAAATACTGACTTCCAGATTCATCAATGTTTTGCCTAGGAGGCAATGGGTAAGGGAGAGATTGTACCATTATGTTGTTTCAATCTTGTACTAAACGAGTAAGGCCACAGAATTAAAGCATAGACTATACTACCAGCTGAGCAGCCTAGCACTGTTGAACAATTAATGCACCAGCTGCTGGTTGTTTCTTTCATTCTGTGAAAGATGTAATTGGCAACCTCTTTGTATCTTATTGTGCTACACAAGCAGATTTGTCTTTGTGGCAGGGAATCATTTGCATGTAGCTTGATCAGGGTTATGTGAGTAATGAAAACATGAAAACAACTCCACTGATCTTGGTATTTCTTAAGGGATAGCTGTATAGTGAGATTAGAAAGAAGGGGGTGAGCTCACCTTAATCTAAAATGGCTGATAACTTCCTCTCTAATTCCACCCGGTCTCCTGATTTCATCTCTGAAGACATGAGCTTAACACCTGTTTTAAACACAAAATTGCTGTCATGGGATTCTGTCAGCTTAAGGGAAAGCAACTCTGTAGTTATGTGGCAGAAAACCAGAATTTTCATGCAGTTCTATACCAGGGGTGGGTTCCACTAACCTTCCCCACCATTTCTCATCACAATGGAAGTGCATGTTTTGCACGTCCCCTCTTGCAATTTTAACATGATTATACATTGCGAAATAAAGCAGGAGCTTCACAAATGACTGCATTTTGCTGATTCAAATAAGTTCTTTATAACTATAACAAAGAGTTCTACAATACCACATGTTGTTTCAGAGACCGCATGGTTAGATGCATTCACAGTGAACTTCAATGGAGAACTGACTAAACCACGCCCTTCTTCTTCAGAACTTTCTTGCACAAAGTCAGTCTCCACTCCAATTGGCTGACTGAGTTTCCATGCAGGATTCATTTACTAACCATGTTCTGATTGACTCTCCGAGGCAGGAACAAATCTTAACAAATTTTGCTTTCGGGAATGCTCAGTAGCTGGAAATCAGCCCGAAACACAGCTGATGACCTGATCAGCTGGGCTTTGGAAGAAGGAATAAAGGTCAGTATAAACCCGTGGGTGGGAAGGAGGGCCCCGTTTCAAGCAACAGAACAGGAAAAAACCTTCCAAAAAGTCATACAAAATTCATACAATTTTTTTAAAAAAAGATGGTGGCACCCACGGACTGGCACTGACCGATCCAGTTCAGTGAGGTCACCAGCAGGTCGCTACTGGTTTGGGCGAAGTAATCCGAACCAGGAGGAACCCATCTCTGATCTATACCATAACTGGTGAAAATGGAGGAAAGGGATGTTCTATGATAAGAAATGAACTGGATATATTCAGCCAATAGATTTGAGCCTGGACCTCACAAGTTGTTTTTCTTTTACAAATACCTTATTGAGTTGATTTAAATGACTAGAATGGGTTACCAACAGTAGCAACATTTGGTGGTCTTAAAAATAGCTTGAGTTGAGGAAATTTGTTTTGTTCTACTTTTAAATGATAAAATAGAATTCCGGTAACTAATATGCTAACACTGCATTTTAGTGCAGAAAAACAATTGCTTGAGGTGAATTTTGATTTAGTTAGGTCTTCTCATTTGTTTCCCGCTTTTTGTGGTGGTATTTTCTTTTCTGCAGCCGTACCAGTTTTGATCACAATTGAGATTACTGAATCTTTAGCAATTGAGTAAGATTGAAACAGAAAAAAAGAAGTCATGCATAAGGGTATTTTCACAGTGATAAATGCTGTTAGCATGTAATACAGCTGTTGTAAAGTTAATACTAAAAAAAACCCCTCAAAGACAACCATTTTCAAAGGAGCAGTCAATATATACTGCATCTTGATCAACATGCTTCTTTTACATCTAAAAATATTTGATAGATTTATCAAATAATACATTGTGCTCTTATTTTTAAGAGGATCTTATACACAAGTAGTAAAAGGGAAAAAACCCAAACCATTAAACTAACCACAATAGATGAGTTTCACAAGAGAATACAATCAGGTAGCTCACCATTTGGCTTAGTTTATTAAGTAAAACTGAACCTACCGGTAATCTTACTATGTATTGCTTTCATGTAATCTGGGACACAGATTTAAATCAGGGGTGAAATGTTCCTGGTTCACTCGTGCCTGTCGGTCATTGGGGAGCCAGTGGCAAAGGCAGCGTGAGGCTCTGCCCACCCACCCGGATGCCCCCATTTGGGTTCTTTTACCCTCTGCGCGTGCACAGAATGCTTTGCGCATGGGCAGAGGGTAAAAGAACACAAATGGTGGCATGCGGGCAGATGGGTGGAGCCTCGTGCTGCCTTTGTGAATGGCTCTCAGACAACTGACAGGTACGAGCGAACCAGGGCCATTTCACCTCTGGTTTAAATATTCTTTATTTTCAAGGAAGATTCATAAACTTTCCAATAGCTCCCTATAGAATGTTATTATTTATCTTGATAGGCTAGCGTTTTAAACTTTTCTGGAAAGTGAAGCTTATATTAAATTTCCAAACTAACATAACAAACTAAAAGTAGTCCTCACTTTTTGATCTTAATTGGGACTGAGAACTCTGTCGTTAAATGACTTGATCCTATAGTAAAACAATGTGACAGCCCAACTTACAATGTCATTAAATGGGGCTATAGTCATTAAATGAATCACTGCTGATTGTTAAGCATGTTGTCATATGACCATGATTTCCTGCCAGCTTCCCTGATAACTTTGATTATTGAAAGACAGCTGTGAAGGTCAGAAATAGTGATCACGTTACTGTGGGATACTCCAACTACTGTAAATGTATGCTGGTTTCCAAGTGCCGGAATTGCAACCACATGGCCATGGGGACACTGTGACAGCCACAACTTTGAGGACTGGTCATAAGTCTCTTTGTTCAGCATTGTTGTAACTTCGAATGATCACTGAATAAGTAGTTGCTAAGTGAGGACTACCTGTATAGGTACAGATTTATTGACACGACCTTGTTTCCCTCAAAATAGGATTTACCCTGAAAATAAGCCCTAGCCCGATTTATATACCTGCACCTACTAAGCCCTACCCCAAAAATAAGCCCTAGTAAAGCAGCTGGGCATGGCCAGCATAGGAGGCAGCAAGGGTGCATGGGCTCACAGTGGCATCAGCCACAGTACATGCAGCACAGGTGAGTAGAGTACCTATGCAAGCAGCAGGTAGAAGCAAAGATGTTGGGAGGAGGGAAGGTAGATTATCTGGAAGCACCACGCAGGCCACGGGAAAGTTCAGCAATGGTGGGCTGGAGTGGTGGCTGACCGTGGGAGGCTCATCTTTGCGTGGTGACACTGGCAGAAGACAGAAGCAGAGGCATGGAGGGAGGGAGGTGATCGAAAGCCAAGTGGCGGGATGCCAGAGGAGCAGATGGCCTCAAGTGGATCTTCTTCACATCTCTTGGCTTGCCTGCAGTCTTTGCAATGCATCGCAATCACCTGCCTTCCACTTCACACATTGCCAGCTATTGTGTGGGGTGCCCAGTCAAGCTAATTACCCTGAAATCATGTTTCCCCCAAAATAAGCCCTGTTGTTTATTTTGGGGCCCAAAAGAAAATAAGACCAGGTCTTATTCTCACAACTAAACCAGACAGGAAATACTGCTGGCTAAACTAATTCTACTTTATTATAAGGCTACATTAATAAAACCTTGCAAGTCTGAATGTACAAATTCCCTGCCACCATTTTAACTGCTTGATCAAGTAGAGCTGGTCCTCCTTTAGTTTCTTTTTCTGACAGTTAAGCCACTGAGATCTCCTACTTCTTGTCTGATTATTTCCTAAGCATCATCCCTTCCATGGGTGAAATGCTACCGGTTTGGGCCAGTTCGGGAGTACAGGTAGTGGTGGCCACTGGTGGTTTGCCGAACCGTAGCGACAGCTGGCTGGCCACACCCCCGAACTGGTCTCCTGGTTGCTCACCCCTAACCTTCTACGTGGCCTTCCTGACAGTCCCCCATGCCTGTTTGCCTTCTGAGGTTGGCGTCCAGCCCATGACGGGAGATGCTTCTGGCCCTGCCAGCGGGTGGCCTTAGGGTGGAGATGCAGCCATTGTGCTGGGTCTGAGAGGGGCAGCACTGGGCCTGAGAGGGGCAGTGGTGCCAAAGAGGAGTGAGGTTAACAAAAAGGTTAATTGTCATGCCAGAGGCAGACAAATAAAGAAGGGGAGGGGGCCTCTGCGACAATCTGGGTCTGTTAGAGCCTTTTTATTTTCCTGCTGCAAAACCTTCCCATAATACCTTTGCCAAAATGCCTCTCACATCTTTTGGAAGTGATTGGGTGGAGTGGGAGGGGGGAGCACACCCAGCAAAGGCCAGGAAGACCCATCCACCCCTCCCTCCCTCCTGTGTCCCCCTTCCTCCTGGCTGGTTGGCAAGAAACAAGGTGTGGGCAGCTACTGTGGCACTATTCTACCTCTTCTGCAAAACTGTTCTGTGGTTCTGCTCACCTTGTGCAGGGCAGATGGCGGATGCTGCAAGGCCAAGATGCTACCCATGCAAGGGGAAAAAAGGGGTGGAAGAATGCAGGCATCATACCAAGCAGAAGCCCCCCCCCCCAAAAAAAAACATGGGTGGCTTTAATGCAGCCGTGCAAACCTCCTGTGTGCTACCACTCCCCCTCTCTGCTAGCCATCGGGTATCCCTGCCTCCCACCTCCCTACTCCCTCCATTCACCCCCAGTCTGCAGCCTCACCTTGCGACTGGCTGCTTCATTGCGCCACTTTGCATGTTACTGCTCCACGTGCTTTCCATTGGGTGGGCACAGGCTTCATTTGCATACTGCCAACGGCCTCAGCCAATTGACGGCGGAGTGGCCTCGGGCCCGCTATGTATATTTTATGGTAAAGAGGTATGCAACTATGAAAAATAAAAACAAAACTGAGCGGATGGGAGGAATGTAAAAGGAAGTCACAATTAAGATTATTCTGCAGCAAATAAACTTCAGAATTTAGTTAGCGCTGAATCTGGTTCTGAAAAAGCAAGATTTATCAGATAACCTTTTCAGCAGAGACAATGTGTGTGTCTGAAAGCACTTTCAGGATGCTTTTTATGTCTTAATTCTCTTCAGACTTCTTAATGAGCTAGCTCCACCTCTCATACCAAGATTTATAATTGATTTTTAATTAAAAAATCATCAAGCAGCACTTGACAAGCCATTTTCTACCTCAGTACAAACATTTTTTTGATTAAATTTTAAATATAGTCAACATCCTGTAAATCAGAAATGGTTTCTGTTCTTTCCATAGATGCTTAATAACTGTGACAGATTTACTATCTGTCAGTAATGGCCATTTAACTTATAGTGAAATGTATAATAACAATAGGCTTCTAAATCAAACTCTAATAAAGCTAGATCTATAGTCACTAGGACAGTTTGGTCTAGTGGTTAAGGCACTAGAGTAGAAACCAGGAGATTGTGAATTCTAGTCCTGCCTTAGGCATGAAAGCCAGTTTGGTGACTTTGTGCCACTCTATCAGCTCACTTCTCCTCACATGATTGTTGTTATGAGGAAAACGAAGAAGAATGGTTATTTGGCATGGGGGCCAACTTGAGTTATTTATAAAAATAATAGAGGTGGGATATAAATAAGTTGGTTTTTGGATGGCTATTTATTGACTTCCCAAACTAAATAACATCAGTGGGGTCAGTGTCAGGATGAGTGAGGCAGGAACCAGGTCAAGGCTACTATATAATACATTCTACCACATTCCTCCCTCCGTCTGGTTCGATCGCACAGAGTTGGACTGCTTCAGGTCCCGTCGACCAAACAGTGTCAGTTGGCAGGCCCTCGGACTAGGTCCTTCTCCATAGTGGGTGGAGCTAGCCTCCAAGAATGGGAAGACTCTGCCCTTTAGCCAATCAGGACCGAATCTTGATCTATAAAAGTCTCTGTGTGCCACAGCACCCCCTCTTTTGATTCGGTCCTAGCCATAATGGACATGCATTCTCCCATTCTGAAGAAATTTCCAGTCACTATCAATTGAGGTCTACATCGTATTCAGTGAGTGTTTTTTTGTCAGCTCCAGTCTCCTCCCCCCCCCCCCGTGGCACCTGTCATTGTGCTGGGTTCAGGGTGACAGCGACCAGGAGCCTGTACGCTGGGCGGGCCTCCAGGCAGAAGCCAACTAAGTCCTAAGTGCATTAGTACTCCATCATGGCTGTCTGAGGCAGCAAGGCCTAGGCCCTAATTATCGGTGCCGGATTCGGGCATTTGGCCATAATTGAGAGAGGCCTTGCAATAAAGGGAGAGAGGTTCTCATGAGATCGGTGGAGAAGCCGCAGAAGTCTAGCGCTTGAGCAGCCGACGTTCCTCTCCCTCCGGCTGAACTATACGTTCCTTGGGCCAGATGCCCCATGCTGCCGAGGGGTATGGCAAGCCCTTGCTCATACAGCCCATTTCGGGGCCTAGCGCAGAAAAGAATGGGCAGTATTTCGGGCCTACTTATCTTGTCAGCGGTGGCAATTTCACGCTTTGCGCGAACAGCCGTTAGCCACCTAACATGCCTGATGACGTCATATTGTGCCAATTGACAACTGCTCCCGCTGGAATGCGCTTCATTGACCATAGCGTAAGTATAAGGGATTTCCGATTACTATTGAAGTCCCACAGGACATTTGCGTTTGCGCAGGCGGCTGTGGGTTCGAGAGGGCCCATGATATCACTGATCCCGGGACTACACACGGCCTCTCTCCGAATCTATCACAGCGGCCGACTCGGACTCTGGCAGGGCACCATTGACTGCGAGCCTGACTACCCCAGGATGGCTAATGAGGTGAGACACAATGACGGGGGGTGGAAATGGCCAGAGCGCATTGCCTGCCATAGTGACCATGCTGCAATGACACGTGCACCACTAAACATATTAATCAGTCAACCTTGTGGCGCAGGCCGAGTTGAAGCACGGAGCCATGGTAAGGGGGTTGCGCCAGTTAATGTTACGATGGCCCAGCGGCAACATGACACACTTGGTAAGTCTGGCAGAAGCTATATCTCAAGCCACGAGGATCCTGGATCCTCAGGGAACGTTCCGTCACAACCCCATATAGCGACTGTATGTCGGCACTCCTCTTTGTCTCCTGTCTGCCTCTCTGAACTCTGCGGGTGGCGAGCAACCTATTATCAAACTGCCTGGAGCCATGCAATTGGAGACGCCCACCCCCTTCCATACCATGACGCATCTCTATGGTGGGAGGTTCTTCCTCTCCGAGACGCGCGTAGAGCCCGGCGGCTGAATGGGTACTCCCGTACCCTATCTGGATCGCACTCTCCATGTTTGGAGGCGGCTTTTCCCTAATCTCGAAACTCAACGGGCAGACACACCGCCACCCCGGCTGGCCTCAGTGCCTCAGCGATCGCAATCGAAGTCCCTCCTTCAGCTGTGCTTGGCGTCTGTGTGGATGGACCCGTCCCTTCTATTCACCACGCTGGAGCCTCGGTGACCAGAGGCTCCTCCTCCTCAAACCGCGTTCGGGGAGGCCAGCTTCCTTCTGCCTAGTGGGCTATTGCAAGCAGAGTCCTACCTAAGGGTTGGCGCCAGGACCGCCTGGTAGGCAACAGGGGTAAACCCCTCTCCCGTCCATGCGCGGAGCCTAGGTCACAGACACTCACTCCCCGTCCCGGGGGGGAGCCCAAGTGACAGTGCTCCCCCCCCATCCCGGGGAGAATCCGAATGACAGCGCCCTCTCTGGCTCCGCCACTCGAGGAGTGGGCCCACCCCTTCTCCTTCATTGATCAGGGCTCTAAGGCATTCCTGACAGATCTGATAACCCCGGGAGCCGGGGGAATCGCGAAATCATAGGGGGGCATGACCGTCACCTTGGCAGTTGGACTCACCAACATAGCCATACCACCTGTAAGGCTCTTGCCATAGAACCCGGATTACGCCTCCAGCGCACCCGTGAGGGAGGGGGGCAGCTGGGCCCGAAGTTAAAGGGTGCCACAAGAGAGGCACTGCATCGTCCTCGAGGTTCAACCGACCAGCCCATTAGGCGGAGCGAGGCCCCCGAGCGATCCGGTGTCAGAAGCCATGCCTAACCCCTAGAATTCGTCTGGCACAACGTGGGATGCTCTATAGTTAACTCACGGGCACGTGTGTCCACAGCTCTGGCCATACGGCACCTGAGCATACTACCAAGATCGAACAATACTCGCAGCCTCACCGCACAGCTCTGGTGGGGGGATGGGGGCCCGGTCTAACAGCAACGCTTTCTAAGCACCCAATGCCCCGCAACCATCTAGCGGGCAGCCATGTGCTATCTCTCCTCCCCAAATGCTAATAATTATTGGGGCTAAGGACAATAGAGTCGGATCACGGTACCCGCTACTCGCATAGCACTACTACGTAGCCACATTGGGAGCCTTGAATGACCAGAGGGGGCTCCGGACTTGCAGTAAAGTTCTCAGGAGGACCCGGCTTCCTGAACAGCCGGCTACTCACCCTCAATGACTATAGCAGTTGCATGAGGATGCCCATGAGTACCTCCTTCGGCAGTACTCCTTGGGGCCGACCTACTGGTCCTGGAATGAGGGGTCGTGGACCCTCACGGCACTCCATTTGGGGGGATCAGTCCTCGGAGAAAGACTTCCAAACGATATTGCCTAAGCCTTCGCCAAGTGCACTGGGGTGGATTCCCCAGGGGCGGGGCTTTCTCCTGACGTGTTTCCCTCCTGCTGCTCAGACAGAGCCCATTCAGAGGCGAGGGGTCATTGGTGATATAGACCCCTCGAGCCGGATCCGAGGCTACCGGCGCCACCTTACCCTGAACTCTAGTGATCTGAACAGGCATGGAGCGCCTTTTCGTATCAGGATGAATATGCGGATAATCGGCCTTATGTCCAGAGTCATCCTCAGGGGCCTAGATTGCCTTTTTGATAAAGTAGGGTTATTGTCATTGCCAACATCACAATGGCAATCACCCTTATGGACACAGGGGGGCCTTATTGTCAAACAATAATTCTCATGGCCAGCATCTCATTAGCAATTCTACCTTGTTGGCTGCATTCTCGGGGCAATGCCCTACCTCTGGGTTCTCGCACTATTGCCTCCACCCCTCGGGCAAGACAGGTGTGTCCTTCTCCGAAAGTCTTACACGCCAGATGTACGTTTCACGGTTGCCTCTTTCTCAGCCCTCCTTCTGGCTGAGCTTTGGTAATTACCACAAGCAGAAAGCGGTACAGTTTGATACGGTCAGGCCCCCGTGCGACGGTGTTCCCATTGGCACCAAGGGAACCCTTCGTGGCATACACCTTAATACGCGGAGGCGGATGGCGCCTTATCATACAGGGGTATGTTGCCCGGCACAAGGTCCCGCCGTCCTGCCCAATGCACAATTGATCCAATCCTTTCTGTTGGCGACATGCGGTCAGGGAGTTCGTTGGACACATTACAGATACCTTCAATGCTCTGTGAAACTTCAATCAGCGCTATCACAGATGCTGTCACGGATCTGGGTCTTCTCAAGTTGTCACGCATTCCAATTCGCAGCATGGCCCGTTATCCCTGATTGAGCTCCATTAAGGCTGGAGCGTGGCAGGGTTCAATAGAGCCCCCGTCACGAGCCTCAGCTTGAGGCAGCATCTCGAGCGGTTACTGCCTGTGGTATCACACCTACCTTACCTGTTGGGCGAGGCTATGCCAAGCCCTTTCTACCATAACTTTAGGGGCCTTGGCAAGCTAATCGAGTCTGGCAGATCTTTATTATTAAGTTATTTGGCACAAAGGGCTCAAAAGAGTGGTTCACGTGAGTCTATTAATTCCTCCTGAAACCTTTCTCAATTTCGGGCCTTGTAGCGCTTATCCAAGTTTAGAATAGCATTGTTGTTATGAGGAAAAGTACACATTCTATTCGAAACCGCCAATTGACACGGCACCCGAAGGCTGCCTGGGTCTTCCCTACCTACCTGAGGAGGGGTTCTACCTTTGGTTCTAACTGTTTTAGGCTTAATTACTCACAGCGCTGCACCGCGGTGCCTTAGGCATTGTTCCGAGTGACCCCAGTTAGAATAGCTGGGGCACATATAGAATTGCCCTTCCAGAGTCCGTCGACTCCATCGTTAGGTCGCTTGACTGTCACCAAGTCTAGCAATGTAACCCAGGGTAATAGGGTGGCTAGTTCGCCCCAGGGCTCACCAAATAAGATGCCTTTTAATTTCAAGTCTCCAACAAGGACTAGTGTTACCATCAGCATGTTTCTTCAGCCAAGGAGTTTCACATGCCGCCCTACCATATACACTGAACCCTTCAGCAGCATGCCCTCCTTGGTAGCCTGCCGCAATGAAGGCCACACTAGCTTTGGTAGTCTGCATCCTTAGCATATGACTCAACAACTCCTGTGTTCAGGGTTGCCGGGTGGGGCACTTCTCCTCGACTGGCCGCCCTCAATTGAGGGCGCTGCTGCTCAGGATTCGTAAGTCTCGCCTTTCCTATGAGCGATGGTAACATGTGGTGACCCACCTTTACTAATCTCTCCTTTCCCCTGAGTCAAGTTAGCACGTGGTGACCCACTTCTGCCAAGTGAATTGCTCCATGGGGTGTACTGACCTACATAGAGTAGAGTCTGACCACGGCATGACTTGACAGCTTCCCATCGGATGCGCAACTGGGGAATAAGGGGACTGTCCTCTCACGCCTTGGAGTCCCTGTCAGATTTCACCTCTGGTACGGGGGGATGGAGGAGCTATCTCTTCACGGTCATCAGTTCCACGCCCACCTGGACGGGTCTGGGCCTCACGACACCTCCTGGAAACTGGGGCAATCTATACCGCTTCACAGCTTGCTCATCATATAAGGTATTATGCGCCTATGACTCTATCCTTAAGATGGATCACTGTGCCAGCGACATCAGTCAGGGATATCTCCACCCGGCCACCCTGACAGACAGGGCGGCCTTAGGGTCTTATGGCTCCTCTACCCAACTGCAACAATTCCTTGGCCGTCCACCCGGGCATTGGTATCTTCATAGGCAGCGCCTCGCAATTCCACGGCGAAAGGGGCGCAAGTAACGTTTCCTGCCAGCCGCTCTCCCTGAGCAGTCAGGATTCATTAGCTCCATTTGGGAACCGGATTCGTCTGGATACCTCAATGCCCTATAGCTATCTATCTCCGCCGTACTCGATGACCATAATTGCTCCTCCAGGAGCAGCGATAGGGCACCTGCCGTATAGCATACGCGGCCGTCCCTGGTGAAGTATCGCCACGTGACCACTTGGTTTCACTCACCACAAATTGTATGTCCCTGGGTTGTGGGAGATCCTTACCCCTGCTGAGTTTCTCGCGGCCAATGGGAGCCGTGGCAGGTGGTTATCAACAGTTGTTTCCAGCCGGGGATGATTCCCTCCCAAGGGACAAGGGGCATTGGTATGTCCCATTCTTGGAGGCTAGCTCCACCCACTATGGAGAATGGGCCTTGTACTTACCTGATACGCCCCTTCTTGTAGGGTGGAGCTAGCCTCCAAGTCCCTCCCTTTCTTTTGACCTGGCTGAGTGA
>JANHGD010006979.1:26558-37801 GCA_027560375.1 Imantodes cenchoa
CCCTTCATCTCTTCATCAATTCCTGGGCTGCCCAGCAGGCAGGAGCAATAAGGGGCCTGGCCCTGCTCCATTGGCGCGCAAAACAAGGGGAATCCCAAAGTGGCAGATAAGGGGCCTACTTCCCCTTGTGAATCAGGGCTTGGCTGAGAAGCTCGTATGCTTCACCTCTCCTATCCATTATATCTGCCCTTTCTACATCGCCTGGATATGGGAGGCAAGTCGCTGTGGGAGCTGAACCCCAGCTGGGGTTGCTCCAGTGCAAAGCAGTCAGTTGACTACCCTCTTAATTTGCCTGCCTGACTGCTGCCAAGACCCTGGGGACCCCTGCGTTCGCCAGGACACAACGACGCTTTCGTCGCCTCCCCCGCTGCCTCCCAAGCCCCGACTGACATCTGAGCCTTCCTCCCTGCTCGGCGGAGAGGCGCTGCTGCCATTCCCAGGCACATCGGAGCGTCAAGACTGCCGTCACTCCATCAGACCCCGCAGGCCGAATCCCGCGCGCGCTGCGAAGCTGGCCAACAAACAGCTGATTCAGGGAGTGGCGGAGGTCGCAGCCGCTCCGAAGAACTGCAGCATATCGAAGCCGGCAGCGACAGGCCTTCACGTTGGGGGGGGGGGCAACATTCCCTCTGTCTCATAGTCAGCCATGTTCTGCCTTACCTCAGGGGAGCAACCAAAGCTGGTCGCCATCTTGTCTCCCTCATGGGTTCTGGGCTAATGGCATCCATTTTGAAAGGCTTTCTGGGCTTCTCCCATTGGAGGGATACTCAGTGTCAGACCATAGGAGAGCTCCTCCCATCCAGCCTTTACTCTGCCCAGTAACAGGGATTACTCTGACAGTTGATACCTTGTATCCCTTCATTATTGTATCCCTCTGAGCCTCAGCCCTAGCCTGCTCTCATTGACAGCTAAGACAATTCTTGCACTTCTCATCAGGCTTCCAAGGTCTTAGCTATGGCTGACCAACCCTCAGCAAAGAAAAAGGCAAAGACCAGAGGGCAAACGGCAGAGGACCCTGCGGCCTCTACTTCCAAGGGTACTGGAGAACACAAACACTCCAAGTCTCATCGCCAGACATCCAGTGTCAGCTCTGGTTCCCCCCTTCTGACCTCTGTGGAGCCCACCAATGCCTCAGGGGACATTCTATCATTGGATAGGGCCCAAATCTCACTGGCTAATACTAACCCGTGGCGTCTATCCCACATTCAACAAGCCGGGTCCATCCCGCCACCAACCATCTCTATGGAGAGACAAGCGGAGGGGGCTGCTGCATCAGGTGCCCTCCCCAACATCGCCCTGGATGCAACCTCGGGCCCTGGGGTCCCACTGGTCCAAATCAGCCGCAGTCCCGCACCGATCATTGCCCCAGCTACTCCAATGCTGCAGGTTAGTCACACGGACTTGCAGGCGATGCTTGCATCAGCAGTACAGCAGGGAGTTGTGGCTGGACTGGTGCAAAATAGTCAACAAGCCTCAGCACCTCACCAGGTTCCCCAGCCCGCCCCTCCAGTTCAGGCCGTATCCAAGCAAGTCAGGGAGGGTGACGATCGCTCCTTAGCCTCCCAGGACTCTTCGGACGACAGCCAGTCCGATGAGTCAGATAAGGAAAGAGGCGAACAGGAGGTGAACATGTCGGAAGACGAGGGATTCGTGGCTGAAGCTCCAACCCACACATCTCTCTTTGATCCGGCACTCTTCAGTTCCCTATTGCACAAAGCGAAATTGGCTTCGGGACTGTCCTCCACTCCTGCTCAGCCTGCTACCGTAGTGGACCCTCTCTTCTCCAGCCAGGCTCCACCCATGGATACCGTTCCATCTCAACTCTTTGTCGACACCGTACTTCACCAATGGTCAACTCTGGCCTCCAGCATCTCAGCGACAAGTTCTGACCAATGCTTTTTTAACTTGGCAGATCCCCTGGTGCAGCTCCTCATGGTCCCCACCGTCGACCTGCCCATCGCCGCACTCTACTCTCCTAACACCATGCCGGGCGATTCGGAGGAGCTCCTTCATCTGGAGGAGAGACGGTCCGAGCAGGCACTATGCAAGGCGCACCAAGTGGCTGCTTGGGCGATCCGTGTGGCGTCAATGGCATCTTCCTTAACTGGTCGTCACTGACATGGCTGAAGCAACTTCAGAAACACATTCCTCACTCTGACCTCCAGGCCTGACAAGACAACACTAAGCTGGTGGCCGCAACCCAATTTTCGGCTGACGCCACCCTACAGGCGTCTCAATTCGTGGCCAAAGCCATTGCTGCCACTCTCATTTCCCACAGAATGCAATGGCTTCGCCAGTGGCAGGCTGACACCAGGCATAAGTGGCAACTGGCCTTGGCCCCCTTTAAAGGGAAGTCCTTATTTGGGGAGGCGCTAGACCCCATCTTGATCGAATCAAAGGATCGCAAGAAGATCATGCCCACCTTCACAAAAAAGGGGGGTTCCCGCCCAGCCCAGTACCCCCGTACGGGTTTTCGGGTGTCTGAGCCTTCCCACTCTAACAACAGGGTCTCAGGTCAGTACTCCTACCGGCCCAAGCCATATCAAGACAGGGCTCAATGTGGGAAACAATATAAATGGCCCTTTTGGGGAGGCGGGGCCCATTACCAACGGCACCCCAGATAGGTCTCACCCGATTCCCCCCATAGGGGGTCGTCTGTCCAAATTCACCTCCCATTGGCAGGCAACCACTCAGGATGAGTGGATTCTCCAATCGGTGGAGGAGGGGCTCAGTCTGGAATTTCTCACCCCTCCCCCGAGGCTTTTCCGCTCCTGCCCGGAGTCTTGCAACCCGGTCAAACGTAGACTCATGTCTGAGGCCATCCATCATCTCTTGGACATCAGGGCCATACAACCTGTCCCTGAGGCCCAACATGGCCTCGACCACTATTCCATCCTGTTTGTCGTGCCTAAAGCCTCGGGGGGTTGGCGAGCAATTCTCAACTTGAAACAGTTGAACCAATACATCAAACTGCGCAGGTTCAAAATGCACTCCCTGTCTACCATCCTGGGGTGCATCAGGAGGAAAGACTTCGTGTCTTCCATAGACCTTACCGAAGCCTACCTGCACATCCCCATTCACCGGGATCACAGGCAATTCCTACGATTTTGTTATGCAGGTAGGCACCTTTAATATCAAGCACTCCCTTTCGGATTGTCATCCGCCCCTCGCGTTTTCACAAAAATCTTGGTGGCAGTAGCAGTGCACCTGAGGACCCTCGGGGTCAGGGTACACTGCTACCTGGGTGACATCTTGGTCTTGGCCCAGTCACACCATCTGGCTTTACACCATCTCCAAATGACAATATCTACTCTTTCCCACCATGGGCTTTTGGTGAACTATGACAAGAGTCATCTCCACCCGACAATTTCCATCCTCCATCTGGGGGTGGTTATTGACTCCTTAGATTGTAAGGTCTACCTCTCCCCCGATAGGCAGGATAGTATCCGGGAGCTACCTCTACGAGTTCAGGGTCTACCGAGGACACCCATTTCCCTCCTGTCCAGCCTACTGGGGAAAATGGTGTCTTCCATCTCCATCACCCCATGGGCTCGACCACATTCTAGGGAGCTTCAATGGCTTCTCTTGCCCCTACAGAAGGCACGACGCAGCAACTCCAACACCCGAATTCCAGTGCCTCCCAGGGTCGCCCGATCCCTCACCTGGTGGAGGTCTTCTGCTGTCTCGCTGGGCTGTCTGTTTCACCATAGTAACCACCGATGCGAGCCTCAAGGGATGGGGGGCCCATTCGCAAGGGTCGGTAGCCCAGGGACTCTGGACACCAGAGAAGTCCATGTGCCCAATCAACTGGCTCGAACTTTGGGCAATATTCCTGGCCCTCAAGAGCTTTCAACAATTGGTGGAGGGTCAGCATGTCTTAATCCTTACAGACAACATTGCGGCCAAAGCCCACGTGAACCAACAAGGGGGTACCAGGTCACGAGCGCTGATGCAGGAAGCCAACAAGATCGGCAGGTGGGTGGAGAAGCATTTCCAATTCTTGTAGCGGACCATATTTCGGGGTCAGAGAACACCACCACGGACTGGTTGAGCTGGGCCATGATCGATCAAGCGGAATGGTGACTGAATCCGACCATCTTCAAGAGAATAGCCTCCCAGTTCAGCCAACCAGTGGTGGATTGGTTCGCCTCACCTGAGAATGCCCAACTGTCTCGGTTTTTCTCCCGGTACAAATCACTGGGGGCAGAGGCGGTCAATGCTCTCCGCTCCCTGTGGCCCAGACGCTTGTTGTACGCGTTCCCACCTCTCCCGATTGTCAGCAAGGTCCTGCAAAAGATCATGCAGGAGGAAGCAGAAGTCATACTTGTAGCTCCCCATTGGCCCAGGCATCTATGGTTCGCGGACCTGAAGGGGTTGTTGGTAGTTCCCTCGTGGCCGATCCCGCCCCAGCCGGACACCCTCAGCCAGGGACGGGTGACCCACCCAGACCCGGCTTGGCTGAGGTTGACCGCCTGGTGGTTGAGCGGCGCTCCTTGATCCTGCAACAATATTGTCCCAGATAATAGCCATGATGCTTGCTTCTAGGAGACCGTCAACGGAGCGCATCTACTCATCTATGTGGTGAACCTTTTCCTCCTGGTGCGCGAGGACCCAGTGTTCCCGTTAACATGCCACTTTTCCGGGTCCTCGAATTCCTGCAGGATAGACTGGACAGGGGGCTCGCCCCCAACACGCTTCGCAGACAGGTAGCGGCCCTATCATTGGTACTGTCCTGCGGGGAGGTGCCCTCTCTGGCCCACTTTCCGGCAGTGAAAAGGTTTCTCCGCGGGGCCACAAATTTGTGGCCACCTGTAGTACACCGGTTTCCAACATGGGACTTGGGCAAGGTACTGGAGTCCCTGACTCGTGCGCCATATGAACCGCTGACTTCCGCCTCAATGCGCCATTTGACACTAAAAGTGGTCTTCCTGGTCACTATAATCACGGCCAGGAGGGTTTCAGAACTCGCAGCCCTCTCTGTGCGTCAGGACCTGTGTGTCATCCATCAGTACAGAGTGGTCCTATGCCTAGACCTCACGTTCACACCTAAGGTAAACTCGTGGTATCACCGGGCTCAAGAACTGATCCTACCGAACTTCTGCCCGTGTCCTTCGGGGGGGCTGGAACGTAAGTGGCATAAACTGGACATTCGTCGTGCCATCCGTATATACATCAAACACATGGCTTCCATACATCGCACCGAATCCATGTTTGTAACCTTCCAGGCGTCGTCCCTGGGCCGCAAGGCCAAGGCTCAAACAGTGGGGTAGTGGGTATGAGCCGTCATCACTGCCGCTTACGATCTTTCATCGGTGCCGCGCCCGCCGAGCATCACAGCCCATTCGCAGCAACGTCAACGGCCTGGTCCACGCATGCCTCACTCGAGGAAGTGTGCAGGGCGGCTACCTGGACATCACCATTGCAATTTGTAAGACATTACAAGGTTGACCAGTTCTCATCAGCCAAGGCTTCTTTTGGCCGCAGGGTGTTAGAGACAGCACTCCACACCGACTCTTAATAGGGGGCATGTTGGTTCCCTCCCTAGGACATCCAGCTTGGGTATGTTCCATCCTGGATGATAGTTCCACCCACTATGGAGAAGGGGCACTGTACGTACCTGATACGCTCCTTCTCGTAGGGTGGAACTATCATCCAGTCCCTCCCTGGTTTTTTATAAGTTCATTCCTGTTCTGGTTTGCTGCTGTTCATGCATTTCAAGTTCTACTGTTGATAAATTATGTTGTACCTTCCTTGACCACGTCAAGTCTGTCCTTTCGTTTTCGTCGTAACTGGGGGTGTGGCTTGCAGACCCTCAGTTTTTATATTGACAGACTCAGTCCTCATCTGATTGGACGAGATCAAACCCATCCTGGATGATAGTTCCACCCTATGAGAAGGAGCGTATCAGGTAGGTACAACACCCCTTTTGTGATAATTCTGTGACCATTTCAGTGTATTTTCCTGATTTCAAGTTTATTTGTTTTTCTATGATGGCATGCATTTCTCCTGATCCTTGATTTACTGATAGATGATCAAGTTGCCTATCAATCTATTGACCTATGAAGTTTTAAGATTAGAATTGAGTCAGCCGTATCATTTTCATTATTTCTATGATATGACAGTTGTGATTCTTTACAGCCAGTTAATTGTGAGATACAACAGTAAGCAGAATAATCTATTTACACATTATATTGTAAACAATCACTTACTGGAGGAAATCCATTGATAAACAAAAGGAAGGCAAACTCACACAGTGAGTATGTCTTTCACCCTTGTTTTCTGATATTCTTTGTCCTTCCAAAGTTTATGGAAGTCATAGAGACAATTTAAGAAAGATTTAGAAAGTAATTAATCAGACTGCATCTGGAGACTTTGGTTGAGCACCATAAACTCATTTCAGCATTGGCTGATGTGCTGCACCAATTGCAAGTATGCAATGCACATTTTGCAATGCACTAATGTTTCCTGGGGTAGCTTTAGTATGATAAAGTAGACTGTTTAGGAAAAAAGGGGGGAACAGAAAAATAATTAAGCAAGCCTAAGAATAAACTGAAACTAGACAGACAATCCTGCCATAGTTCAGAATAAAAGTTTTGTAGAACCTCACTTGAGAACAGAAATTTTGCTTTGCAGGATCCAATCTGGTTGGTCATTGGGACCAGAGGTTTAGTCTTCTGAGCTTTGGGACTCATGCTGGAACCCATCCTCAGGAAACTTCTCTCTAGCAGAGCGTGTTAATCCTGCAACATTATCCTGGGACACCTATATTTTCCTTCATTTATGAGGAAAATTTTATCATTGTGCTTTGTCTTGCATCAGAACTACTTATTGGACATAAAAGCAACTGCTTTGATCCAGATCAGATTTCTCCAACCCACCTAGGATTTCCTTAAGTAACTGTTTATGCCTCCTAAAGATCACCGGCTGACTAAATTGTTTCCAAAGATCAGCTATTGGATTCTTTGAACTGGAGTTATCAGGAGTGGAACATAGGACCTTTAGCATCTAATACATAAATTCTACTACTGAGCTGTGGCTCCTTTCCTAATATATTGGATTAGTTAGGTAGTAAAACTATATTTTTCTTATTCTGTATATATACAGCAGCATCAGCTGTTGCTATTTTTCACTGAAATGTTGGCATCTATTTCATAAAAGGCTGCAGTACTCCAGATGGACCAAGGTCTCTTTCTTGCCAGCAACTTTGTAGCTGAACTTAAACATCACAATATGATTTAATTGTCTATTAACTGAATATTAAGTGGCAAATGTGTCTTTTTTATTCAAAATTAATTATAACACATGTTATGGCTTTAATATGTCTGAAATGAGGAAATGGATGATATACCTCCCTCTTGTTTCTGTGTTCCAACAAGCACTGGAAAGTAAAATGGACAGTGAGCACTAATGAGCCTTCAGTAGGAATGACCTATTCCGAATGGAAGTCTTGCCGTGTGACATTTTGCTTAAGTGGACGAACTGATGTGATATCAGTCACAGGAGTTTAAAGGTCTGATAAGATAACAAACATTATTAATTCAGCATCACTTTAAATGGAAAAAGTGTGGCCGCAGGGGTCTTTTGACAATTTTTAAAAAGAGATCAGAATATTTAATTGTGAATTAATTGCTGAAAACCCTTTTATGCTATTCAGAAACTTCAGTGAAGCTGAAATGAAAAAGATTCTACCAGTTGACTAAAGTATCATTACAGCTATTATTAAGGCAAAGAACTACAGACCCTTCTGCAGAAGACAGAGAGCATAATTGCAATCAGTTCATTTCCTGTTGCTAGTAAATTATCCAAATGGGAGAATGAGTGAGCTTTAATTTACGCACCACACCAAATAAAATAAAATAAAATTACTATTCTGCCATTCTAAAATCACTTCATTTTCAGAAGGAGCTAGGACAGGTCTGTAATTAAGTGGAAAATAGAAGCTGTTTAATGACCACTGTGAACTAGCATGTTAAATAGCCATGTAAAATGAAGTCTTGAAGCCTCAACTGTAGCCAAATCTGTACTTTATAGGAAATAAACTGAATCAACTGTTGATTTCCTTGTCAATTGATTCAATTATGCACTTATGCCAACACCAGTAATATAGGCCAAATTCAGACTTTGGCAGAAACAGGTCATATAACTAACAGTTCATGCAACAAACATGATGAAGTTTTACTGACATGCTAAGAACAGCAGTTCTTAAAAATAGGCTTGCTTTATTGCATGAAACATTTGTGGCATAGGCAGTTTTATTATTAGGTAATAATACAAAACATCTGCAACCAAAAATCAAGCTTAGAGAGCACCACAGCTGTATTATTAGCCTGGGTAGGTCAACATTCATATCTACACCCCAGAACATTTGAATAAAGTCAAGCTTGTGTATCATGAAAAAAACAGTTGATTGCATTTAAAATGTATTCAAAATATTGTTGTCAGTCATAAATTTTCTTTATCTGACAATCTATTAAATATAACATCAAATTAAATATCACATCACATTAAATATCAAATAAATCAGAGTTCAATATTGCAATGAGGAATTATTTCAAATGTTAAATTTTATCTATCCAGGAAGTTAAAAACAAAAGGGGGTTGGTAAGCCAATTTTATACTATTTATTTCAAAAGGGGGGCTGAAGCAATTATTAAGATGTACACTAAAGCCATTTTTTATTCTGTAAATTTAATTCATTTCTGAGTCTAAGGTCAAAGCTTCAACGTAAGCTAGGAAGGCTGTCTCTTAATCTGCTTCCAGTTGTTTCTTAAGCAAATTTCCAAAATTACAATTCAGATTGCAGTGTATTGTTAATAGAGCTGGACAGATGTTCAGTTCAGTTATGACCATCACAAGATCTTATTGGTCATTCACTTGCTTTTTGCACTTATTCAGAGAAGCGATGCCCCACTAGCTTCTTCTGTGTGGACTAGTCTACCAGTACTTTCCTTTTCTTTTCAGGGACCGTTCCTACACACAGGTTCCTGTGTCTTTACTTTCCTAGATGTTTGCACACATGGATACCTTCATATCCCTTTCAATATTATATCCTTTGACACTAATGCAAAATCTTGAATTATATTGTAAACCTTTAGTGATAATGGGGAAAATTACCATGTGTGGAGAAAGAAATAGGAAAGATAGAAAAATGATAGAATCCTTCCTGTTTATGGAAAAAGATGACAAGTCTTTACAGTTCACTATTTTCAAAGTCTACATAATGAATTCAGGATTCTCTGAACTGCCTTAACTGTTTGAAGTCTATGCTTATGTTCATAACAATGTAATTATGAATATATCTATAATTTTGTAAATCTGTAAATTAACAACAACAAAAAACCATTCCCCTCACCTCCATAAAAATAAAATGCTATGAAATAATTTGCTGTGTCCTCTACTTTTCCACAGAGATACCCACAGACCGTGTATTTGTCTCCATCTGTCTGACAGTTGTTGTTGTTTAAATCCTTCCAAGAGGCTGTTCCAGTTGGATGATAGTAAGTAAAGATCAGTTCTATAAAATCAAAAATAGTAGGTGAGTATTCCAGGCTAAAGAGCCTCCATAATAAATGAGGATGTGGGTAGAAGTGAAGGAAAATCACATGTAAATAAGAATCTCTATGAAGGAGAAAAAGATATTGCTTGGAAATGAGTATTTGCCTGATTTCAGGTATAAATAATGAAGGCAAGGAAAGAAGCTTTGGACATTAGAGTCACCTACTAGTTCCAGAAGTGAGGCAGTTGTTCTTGATGTAACAACTCTTTCAAAGGAATTTCATCATTTGGGAAATATTGAGTGAATATTTCCCAAATGTACCCAGAGAGTAAAATATACTGAGTTACAAAAGAGAAGTCTTTTGCATCCCCAGTAGGATAAGTCATTCCCCTGATAGACTAAAAATGACACTTCCTTCAAACTTTCAAGAATGAGAAAACATTCAAAAATCTAACAATTATTAAGAGTCCAGAGTAATTTTGTGTGAAATATGTGGCCATATAAATTTACTAAATAAATTCTAAAGATGAGTGAGGTATCTTTTCTCATTAGGTGTTTTTCAACAAAAGACATAATCACCAAATATTTTAACACCTCTAAAGGAACTTCATAAAGTAGGTCCATTAACAACAAAAATGAGGATTCTTTCTTGATTAACTTCTTTGTCTCAAAGGAAGGGGGTGGTTGGAATGGAAATAGCATGTTTAAAACATTTCCTTTTCAAGCAACCTTGTGATTTGCTTTGATAAGGAAAACTGTTATTTTACTAGTTGATTCATCTTTTTAAAAATCCTTAAATTAACCACTGGAATGATGGAATTATATAGGAAAAAATGCTACAACATGATCAATCATCATGTGTATCTGTAGATACACCAAAAATAGATAGGTACTCACAGCTGTTTGTAAATGCTGGATTTTAATGATGTGATTGGATCTGTCAAGCATGAAAAACCAGGGACACGTGAAGTTCCAATTGAAATTATTTATTACTAGTCATGCCTATGCAAGAATCTACTCAACTAACATTTATAACTATTTTGGTGTTAGATAAAGGTCAATGGAATTGAAGAGAAGTTAAATGTAGTCCATTTGTGGCTACGTAGAACATCTAGGCTGATTCCTACAAAGAATTGGTGGAACTATACATGTTGAATATCTACCTTTGTATCTCTCCACAATGCAAAATTAATCAGAAAGACAAAATCATATTTTTGAAATATACTGTAGCACCCTCAGTTCTAAAACAACACAAAGTATAAGATTGAACAACAACTTTAGAATGGAATGGAATGGAATGGAATGGAATAGAATAGAATAGAATAGAATTCTTTATTGGCCAAGTGTGATTGGGCCCACAAGGAATTTGTCTTATAATGGTGAAGATTATAAGAGTCTCCTATATTGCAATTTACTGGGGATTTTTGAGGCCTAAATAGAAATTGGAAGGAGAATAAAGATAAACATTTCAATATTTCATTTTGTGACACTACTTGTTTTTACTGCTATAGAAGCATATATATATAATCATTTGTCCCACCTGCCTTCACTGCTACTTGATGAAATCCAATAATATCAAAGCATTAAGGATAGATTTTTTTTCTTCCATTTTTGCTACTGTTAAATAGAGATGTGTTAGTCTGTTCTTTTCAGAGTTACAGAGTAATTTTGCAATATTTTTTCAAGAAATAGGATGTCTGAGAAGAAAATCTCCAGGGAAAAAAAGTAGGGAGGTAGGAAGGAACGG
>JANHGD010006982.1:32817-43639 GCA_027560375.1 Imantodes cenchoa
TGGATATGTGGTGGTGACATCCTGTGTGGTTTCTGTGTGTGTGTGTGTGTGTGTGTGTATGTATGTGTGTATATATATGTGTGTGTGTGTGTGTGTATATATATATATATCACGTTATTCCTTTATTTGTTTTATCTTTATTACTAATTCTTAGTGAAAACTCCAGCCTGACCTTAATTGTCTACTTGCTTGCTTTTTAACCCCAACTTTTGTAATACTTCATTTTGTCAGAGATTAGGGATTTTCTGAATTAGGGATTTACTATATATCTATTTTAAACCCTCTCCAAGCAGCCAGTTTCAGCTAACTTTGAATTGGTGCAGTGCTGCTGTGTTCTCATGACATTTCAACTGCAGTACCTCACCATGTTCTTAAAATGTGCAGTAACATGGACCTTGCTCTCAACAATGACCAGCTTTTTCTCTCATGTTAAAATAAAAAACAGAAGGCAGAAGGCAGAGCAATCTTTGCATTCCTCCATGGGTACTCTGAAGAAACACTGATTAGCTCACGGGGAGTATTGAACATTGGAAGGATGATAACTGCAGTCACTCATGGAAGTGTGTGAAAATGGTTTTGAGCTTTTAGGGGTTGAAGTTGATTTGGTTGGGAAGAAGTAACATTGATTACAGCAACAATCTTGTTGGAAAGGCTAGAAACGTAAGGTCTTCCCCCCTATCTTTAAAAAAATTCTGATTCTCTTGATTCAATGGAGAGATATCAGAATAAGGAGGGTCATGTTTTTCAGAAAACTACTGGTGAGGAATGAAAAATTTCTTCAGTTTAGGTTATATTATCCTATTCTTTTCATAAGCGCATAAGTTTAATTCTTTCTTGGGAATATTTTTCTTTTAGCATTATGTATCACTAAATTGAGTTTTAGAAATAATGTACTGGTGGTTCAGAAATAATCATAGCATGAAAAAGCTAGCAGGGATGTTTAAACTCAAGAGTCTGAAAACCTTTGCTTTATATGTATTCTGAAAATTACACTCAAGAGGACTACATAAAAAGACTTGCTTATAATTTGGAAAAATCATACAAGAGAAATATGTTATTTTACAGGATTATGTATACGACAACTCATTGACAAGAAAGTGGTTATTGGTAGACAGAATATAAAGCAGACATGAAATCTTTGCAAAGTTTGAGACCACTGGATTTTCAACCAGTTCATAATAAAAGCCATGGTTTACAAGAATTAATGTAGGTTTTTTTTTTTAATGAAAATCCAATGGTTCAAGAAATGCAAATGTAGATTATAGATTCCATATTAATTGTTTAAATATATGTTCCTTAGGAAAGCAATTGGTTTATGAAGTTATGCTGTGCCATTCTGGCTCTTGGTTCTCTGATTTAGGGCCTACCCATCATAAGCAGATATTCCTAAAGGGTTACTGTGAAAGGGATGCACCCTTCAATAGGAAAAAAAGTTTAACGATTGGCATGCTGTAATCCAAAAGCCAAGTATATCCCACAGAATGTAATACATTACAGCAGTGGATATAGATAGGGATGATCTAATGCAGAGGTGTAAAACTCAATTTCATTGGGGGCCGCATCAGAATTGTGTTTGACCTTGGGGGCTGAGCTGGACGTGGCCAGCTCCACGTCACTCATGTTGTGCGTCTGTGGGGGCCTGAGCACTCTGCCAGCAAAAATGGGCTCCCGAGCTCCGTTTTTGGCTGCAACGGCCTCCTGCAACCCTCTGCCAGTGAAAACAGAGCTTGGGAGTGCCGCCCGTGGCCCTTCCAAACTCCATTTTCAGCTGCAATGGCCTCCTGAAACCCTCTGTCAGCAAAAACGAAGCTAGGCCCTCCCGAGCTCCATTTTTGCTGGCAGAGGCACTGTGGGCCGGTTCTTTGCTGTTTCCAGGGCAGCCCCCGGGCTAGATCTAAGCACCCAGTGGGCCAGATCCGGCCCCCGGGATTGAGTTCGACAGCCTTGATCTAATGCATTCTTTAGGACAGTGCAGCTCATTAGAACATTCTGGTGGTATGCTCATCGTTGGAACCTTTCCTTTAATTGATCAATTTATTTGATTTTACCTACATATGCTCAGAGTTCTAGGAATTTCATTCTGCTAGAGGGCTTTACCCTGGGAAGATTAACTTCTTTGGCTAAAGCAGTTTGCCTTGTTTAGATTAGTATAATTCAAGGGAAATCGGTGTCCGAATTCTGTTGAAAATCTGAGGATTTATCATTGTTTCTCCATAGTAAGCAGCTACTTCATTGTTTGTGTCTTACTAAGAGCGGTCAATTACTCCTTCAGAACTGTTAGTACTTTCTACTCCCAGCATTTAAATCTTTCTTTGTAACAACACTGTAGATCTATAACTTGTCTGGAAGCCAAACGTTGACAATGTGAATTGGCTTCTGCATAAAAGCAAATCAATCGCTTCTGTGAGAAGCAATAGGTATATATGTTTACAAATAGCTGTCTGTGTCAGCTGGAGACAAGAATATTTTATGTTTTAATCTCCGCAAGGTTCATTAGTACCCCTGGAGAAATAGGCCCTTCAGTTTTTATTTTTAAACTTCAAAACATGAGGAAAACATCACAGTTACATAATGTCTGAAACCAGCCAATCGTCATATATTTTGAACTAGCAAGTATTGCAAATAAGGTGCCCCAGCAGCCTGCATCTGATGGGAGCTTCTGCTTCCATTATAATTCAGTTCTTGTTTCCAAGGGCAATCATTTCTAAAGAACCTTAGCTCTGGCTTTTTTGATCGTTGTGAATCAAAGCCGTGTAGCTGACTATCCACGTACTGGTTTAATTTATTTAAATTGGAGATGATTTACATCAAATTTACTTTTTGCTCTGATCTTTCCTGGTCCTTGGTTTGAATTTCACCTTCCATTATTAAATATATATGGAGACATTTTATGTAGTAAAATAATATATAGTACTAAAGATAGAATTTATTATCACAAAGTATAATATTCCTGGGTTCATATTTCATGCTGATATGCGGGATGATTGTTGGGAAGAGAATCTGCAGTTCTTCTAGTATAAACTTTAATTTCTTAAACTGGTATATAAGAGATGTTTAGCATCCAAGTCACCAAAATGCCTTGACTTGTTACTCAAGATACGTTTTGGAGAATAGTGACCAACTGCACATGCCAAGGAAATGACAGTATTCTCAATTACACAGATGCATGCTTCTGACAGGACTCGTGCTAACTACCTGGCTTATCAGACAGTTTAATCCCTTGAATAATAAAATAATGCATCTGTGAAAGACCTAGTCGTGCTGCATGAGCAATTACTTTCATGCCTTCAGCACAGATTTCTTCAAGTTCATTTCACTATGTTATTGTTAGTGGTTGAGGAGGAGGGAGGGGAACACCCGTTTATCCCATAACCACATTTCTTCTTGATATGGAAATGTCCTTCCCCACAACAACTCTGTGAAGTTTCCACATGACCTTTATTCAGTATAATGGGCTTAACTCTGTGAGATGAGAAATCTGTCAAAATGAATCCTACTCACTCATTAACGGTACTTAGAATTTTTGATATACATTTGTTCTTAAATCCACTTTGATTTTTACTTGGTCCACAAACTCCAGCCAGGTACAGTACAATATTCCATAAACTGTGGTTTATAAATCACAATTGTGTTCACACATCCTGTTAATCCAAAAACAAATAGCATTTAGCTTAGTACACTGTTCACACCCAGCCAATTAATCTGCTAATGCAATACAGTCCCAGATGAAATCTTTCTGCACAGGCTAGAAAACATCTGAGATTTATGGCTTAAAACTGGAAAGCTTTTGTCCTTTGGGCAAATTCTTTAGCTTAATGTCCTTTTCAGGAAAGAACATCCTTTTTGTGAGTTAGAAAAGGTAATGCAATTGATTAAATGTGGTGTGATAGAATTATTACTATTTTTATGATGATATTTTATATTGAGATAACCCATGCTATTAATGCATAGGTCTAGTGCCACTAGAGACTTGAGCCACTAATATTTCATTATCTTGATTCTGATTTTTAAGATACAAAGTACAGTTAAATCATTATTCACCCTGGAATACTGCCTTAGTGTATCTCAATAATCCATAGCTGACAAGGCTGGATGATTGTCAGGTTTAATGAAAGGTCTTGAGTTTATTTTCTTCCATATTAGATACTTCTGCTGACACTATACTTTAAGGAGTTTAGAAGAAGAAAATTAAAGTAGGTTTGGAGAACTCACTTTAAAAATTTTAAAATTTGGTAAGTTGCTTAAAAGTTACAAACGAACTGATAGATTAGCTCACAGGTGCCAAACTCGATCATGTTATGGGCCTGATCATGACGTATCACAACTTTTTTGTCTTTCCGGAGCCAGGGTGGGCATCGCCTGAATGTGATGGATCCTGCCCCCAGGCCGCCAGTTTGACAGGCCTGCGATAGCTGATAATTGACATAGGCCAATGATGGCGAACCTATAGCACGGGTGCCACAGGAGGCATGTGAAGCCATATCTGCTGGTACATGAGCCGTTGCCCTAGCTCAGCTCCAACGTGCATGTGCGCGCCAGCCAGCTGATTTTCGGCTCACATGGAGGCTCTGGGAGGGCGTTTTCGACTTCCAGAGGGCCTCTGAGGGGATGGGGGGTGTTTTTGCCATCCCCAGTCTCCAGAGAAGCCTCTGGAGCCTAGGGAGGGTGAAAAACAGGCCTACTGGGTCCACCAGAAGTTGAGAAATGGGCTGTTTCAGGCTTCCAGAGGGCCTCCGGGGACGGGGGAGGCTGTTTTTGCCCTCTCCAGGCATTAAATTATGGGTGTGGGCATTCGTGCATGCGCGATAGTGCGTGTGCGCGCGCTTTCGGCACCCGAGGAAAAAAAGGTTCACCATCACTGAAATAGACTAACATACTCCTGGGCCTCCTCATCATAATAAAAGTATTCAAATAAAGACATTACTTAACCTACTTTTACCCGATACCTGCAGTTATGTTTATATGTGTACTTGGGGTTACTACACTCAATTTACCTTCAACTGAAAAGCCTTGTTATTTGTGTTAACCTTAGAAGCGTTAACGAGAAATATACATAAAAATAAAGATATTACAGGAATGAGAATAAAAAAAGAGGAATACAAATTACAAGTATTTCCTGATGACCTAGTGTTTATACTCGAAGATCCACTAGAATCAGGAATAAAATTACTACAACAAATTGAAGAATATGGAGAGGTGGCTGGACTAAAAATTAATAAGGACAAAACAAAAATTGGACTGAAAAACAAAAGAATGACTTAACGGCCAAAATTAAATATTCAAATAACAAAAAAATAGATATTTAGGAGTTCAGCTGACAGCGAGGTGTGTAACACTTAAGGAAGATAATTACTCAAAACTTAAAAAACAAATTGAGACTTGGAAAAATATGGAAATCTTCAGTTATTGATGGGAAGGATTGCCTTAAACAAGATGAATATATTATCACGATTACTGTTTTTGTTTGCAACAATACCAATAAAAATAGACAAGACTTTCTTTAATGAATTAAATAAAATAACATTGAAATGTATTTGGCAAGGGAAAAGACCGAAGATAAATATGAAAATGTTACAAGATGCGAGAACCAGAGAGGGATTTGGTTTTCCAAATTGAGAACTGTACTATCAGGCTGCAGCAATGACATGGATGAGAGAATGGATCTTATTGGAAAATAGGAGACTTTTAAATCTAGAAGGACAGGACTTAAAGATAGGATGGCATGAACTTATTTGGTATGGAAAAAATAAAATACATAGCTACTTCCAGAGACATTCATTAAGGAATTCATTATACTTAGTATGGGAAAAAATAAAGACTAAACACTATCTGAGTATACCACATTGGATTTCTATATTCGAGGCACTCATACACCTAAGTAGAGTGATTTAGAAGTATATACCAAAATATAGTGATATCTTGTCAAGAGATGGTAAACTAAAATCTGCACAAACCCTAGAGAAACAAGGAATACAAATGGATTGGTTTATGAGAATGCAGTTGCAAGCAAGGCTTGAAACAGATAATAAAGCAGAGGGTATTATCTTAGAAGCAACTGAACTAGATGAAATACTTATGGGAAAGGAAGAGAAATTGATAAAAAAACTATAACTACTTACTTGCCATTCACTTAGAATTTGAACAGGTGGCGAACGTGAACAGATTAACACTTAGACCAGTTATGGCGAACCTTTTTTGGTTTGCGTGTCAAAAGGGTGTGTGTGTGCGCGCGCGCTAGCACACAGGAATGTGCCCACACCCATTTCCTCCAAACCCCCCATGCATGCGCTGCCCCTTGCGCATGTGCACAGGCCTCACTGAAGCCTAGGATGGTAAAAAAATGGGCAAAAGGGCAAACCGGAAGTCCATTTTTCCGAACTTCCGGTTTGCCCGTTGAGGTGTTTTTTGCCCTCCGGGGCTTCAGGGAAACTTCCTTGAAGCCTGCAGAGGGTGAAACGGCCTTCGCCAAAGCCGAAAATCATCTGACCAACGCGCGCATGCATGCTGGAGCTGACATAGGGCAATGCCTCGCATGCCCTCTGATATGGCTCCGCGTGCCACCTGTGGCACGCGTGCCATTGGTTTACCATCACTGACAGACTAAAAGATAAAAAGGAATAATTGTATTACAAGACATGGGGAAGATTTTATGAATGGTTGGAAAAAGAATGAATGAATAGAGGGGAAATAAGAATGAAAGAGAAACCCAGAAATGGAAGAGGGGAGGGGAAGGGAAATATAGAAAAGTATACCAGAAAGAGAAATAGAAAGAGGAGGATGAGGATGATGAGGAAAGAAGAAAGGGAGAGGAGAGGAGGCTAAGGAGGGGAAAAGAGGATAGGAGAGAAGGGAAGAGGAGGGCAGTAGGAAAGAGGAAAGTGATGCAGAGAAGGACGGAAAGGAAGGAAAGTAGAGGGAAGAGAAAAGGGAGAAGGGGATGGCAAAAAAGCAGTCTCGATGGTATAAAAAATTAACAATTGTTTTAATGAAACAGAAAATATGAATAAGAGTATTGTATTATTATTGAGAAAAGGAAATTGTATATTTGTGATGTAAAAAATAGATCTGTCTGAGGACGAGAACTTACTCCCTGATCCACCTGCATCATCAGGCCTTTTTCCATTCAGGCCTTTATAAATACCTGTTACATGAGGTGTGCAATACTGCTAACTTGCCTCCAGCAGAAGTGGACAAGGGTGTTTCATCTGTAGATCCTGTATTTGAGGAGGCCACCTCCCAGTTGGAAGTTATTCCTGTGCCTACTTTATTTGTGGAGGCAGTACTCCACAGGCCTCAGGGCCATTACCTAACACCTTAGATAAAAGATTCTTCAATGTTGCCCCAGGATTGGCCCAACACCTTGCAGTGCCTGCAGTGAACTCTCCTATATTAGCCCTTTATTCCATTAACCAGATGCCAGGCGATGCAGAGGAGCTTCTCCGCCCAGAGGACTGTCGCACTGAACAGGCGATCCAGAAGGCCCACCAAGCAGTGGCACGGGCCTTGTGGGCATCAACGACCACTTCCTTCTTCTGCCACACCTCATTACGTTGATTAGCGATGCTGCAAGACTACCTGCCCACAACGGATGTTAGAGCTCAGCAGGACTTAAGTAAATTGATGGCGGCGGCCCAATTTACTTCAGATGCCACACTGCAATCTGCCCGTTTTGCAGCTCGGGCTATGGGGTTGGCAGTGGTTGCTAGGAAAATGCAGTGGCTGCGAGGGTGGTCAGCCGATGCACTTCATAAATGGTGTCTTGTATCAGCCCCCATCAGGGGTCAGTCGCTTTTGGGGGATTCGTTGGATCCCATACTTATTGAGTTGAGGGATAAAAGAAAGATTTTACCTCCCTGTAACTGTAAAGGGTCATTCAGGCCTATTTCCTTTCAGAGGCGTCAGTTCAGACCCCAACCTACCCCTTATAGTAGGCCTCAGTATAACGCTAGACAGCGCCTGGCTCAAGATAGGACTAGGGATACCCAGTTCAGGTGGCCCTTTCATGGGGCAGGTTGTCACCCCTACCGCCGCGCCAAGTAAACCTGGATTAGATCCTTCCATTGGGGGTTGCCTAGGTCTTTATGCCAGGTGATGGGAAGATATCACCACAGATGCCTGGGTGAGGGAGACCCTTTAAAAGGTCTATCCCTGGAATTTATATCCACACCCCCAGAGTTTTTTTGCTGTTGCCCTATGTCTGCTAATCCCGAAAAACAGGTCCTCATGAGGGCAGCCATCCAGCTCTTGCTGAAAATTCAGGCCATCCAGTAAGTGCCCAAGGACCAAAAAGGGCAGGATTTTTATTCATTGTTGTTTGTTGTTCCCAAGGCTTCAGGAGGGTGGTGACCCATCCTTGATTTAAAGAGGCTTAACAAGTTTATTGCTTATAAAAAGTTCAAGATGCATACCTTACAGTCCATTTTGTCATGTATATGTCCAGGAGACCTCCTTTTGTCCATAGACCTCACCGAGGCATATCTACATGTTCCAATTTGGCTGACCTTCCAAAAGTATTTAAATTTTTGTTACAACAGTCACCATTATGAGCATCGAGCTCTATCATTCGGCCTTTCCTCTGCCCCAAGGGTCTTTACTAAGATCTTGGTGGCCTTAGCTGCCTATTTGAGGTTGATTCCAGTAAGAGTTCAATGTTATCTGGACGATATACTCATCCAGTCCTCATCCCAGTTGCAGGCAGAACGAGACTTCCAGGTATCACTCGATACACTTAGACTATATGGTTTTTCTGTTAACATGGCAAAGAGCCATCTATCACCAACCACCAGGCTCACCCATTTGGAAGCCATTGTTGATTCCCTGGAGTGTAGGGTGTACCTCTCCCAGGAGCGTAGAGACAGTCTAATTGAACTTATCCAGCAAGTGAACTTATCCAGCAAGTTCCCCTCAACCTACTCGCTCATGGGAAAGATGATTTCGTCCATTCATATTACACCTTGGGCTCACCTACACTCCAGGGACTTGCAATGATTTCTGTTGCCTTTTCAGAGGTCAGGCCGCAGCTCCTTCAGTTTACCGGTCAAGGTTCCTGTGGCTGTCCGTCGATCTCTCCAATGGTGGAAGTCCCCCGCCATTCCCAAGGGAACCACCTTCTTGGATCAGCGCAGAATCGTTGTGACAACTGATGTCAGTACCTCCGGTTGGGGCACTCATGCTCTCAGTACAGTTGCTCAGGGAACCTGGTCTCCCATGGAAACCAAGCTGAACATAAACTGCTTAGAGCTGAGAGTGGTTTGATTAGCCCTGCAGCAGTTCCTGTCTATTGTGGGTGGTCAGTACATTCTGGTGCTGACCGACAATGTGGCAGCCAAAGCCCACATAAATAGTCAGGGGTGTTAGGACTATGTCCAAATGGTTGGGTTGTTAATATATAAACAACCCATCAATCTATGTCTGTATATATTTGAGTACTTTTACTTTAAAGGTACTGCTGTATGATGATTGGCTATGGTGTTTTAAGTTTGCTATAAGAGGGAGCCAGAGATCGTAGTGGCTAGGCTGGCTTAGGCTGAGGCTGGTGTGCTCCGGAATGCTGATTCAATCATGATTGACTGTATGTCTGATAGGGAGTTTTATGTGTGAAGCTCTGTTAGTCTCTGAAAGTATTGAAGTGTTTGTTAGCTGTAATCTTTGATGTTTAAGACAAAGACAGGCTGGTAAGAAGATTATAGTACTTCTTGATATTGACTGACCACACATGAATAACTTGGACTGTTTAATTGGACTGCTATTTGTCTATAAGTGAACTCTTTTATACACTTTAACGAATCTGTCTGTGACTGGATCATTAATCATCATTTACTGGATATCTACTGCAATCCCAAAATTCTCACATTCCTAAACGCATGTCTCTGATAACTCTGATCACTTCCTTAACACTGAGGGTACTATGCAGTAGCGGGTTCCTACCGGTACGGTGGGGTATGGCAGACTGGTAGCGGCTTGCTGGTGATGTCATAGTACCAGTACGGTCGATACTGGTCCCTGGCAGCTGTCATCTTTTTTTAAATTATTATTTTTTTGAATTTTCCAGGTTTTTTCTTCTGAGCATGTGCAGAAGCCGAGTTTCTGGCACTGCGCATGTGTCTACATCTTGTTTTGGGTAGGTTTTGGTTTTTTTTAAAAAAAAATTGGGGTTTTTTGCACTGTGCAAAATGAACCAGGAAGGAACCCCCAAAGCTGCCGGCATTGCAGCTGACACTGATGGTGTCTCCTGAAGCCGCCGCCCCCATTGGAGCCGCGACAAGGAGGGGGGGCGAAGCCCGGTAAGCTGGTCGCCCGAAAACAGCGTGGAAAGAAAGAAAGAAAGAAAAGAGGATGAGATAGATTAGAAAGAAAGAAAGAAAGAAAAAGGGAGAGAGAAAGAGAAAATCTCTGTGCTATTATTTTTAATTGTTCCATTGTTTATACTATTTTACACACAGAGTGATTTTACTGCCTTTCTTTTGCTCAGGGCTACCACATATTTTTCAGGGATTTACATGCATTCAATGTTTATAGTCCAGGCAGAGCATAAATATGTTTGTGTTTATTTTGTACATCAGGTGGCATAAGTTGAATATGCTATTCCATTCCATAATCAGCCATTTTTAAATTCAGTGCATATGGTAATTATTTAATGCAAGGAAGGAATTGTTGACTTTCCAGATGATCCTTCTTTGATCAGCGATTTCCTCCACTTCCTGGAATGCAAAGAAAAGAAAACCCACGTGGCCAGGTATGTTTTGCTACCCCCACGGTCCACACTGCGTGGGGGTAGAACGGCAAAAATGATTTCACGGCTCCGGAGCCATCGGCTCCGGGC
>JANHGD010006985.1:4563-16130 GCA_027560375.1 Imantodes cenchoa
GTATATATATGTACACACATGTATGTATGTAAAATATGTGTATATACACACACATATATATGCATACATATATATAATGTATATATACGTGTGTGTGTGTATATATATATATATATAAATTTGGTATCTTTAATATACACATGTAAGTTTGTAGAAAATGGGAACTTAAATGTGCTTTTTATCTTCATCAAAAACTATGTGTATTTATAACTAATAACTCATTTTACTTGTCAATGTATTAGAATGATATGAATTAAGAAAATATAAAAATAATATTAATACTGTCAAAAACCTTTATACCAGAAAATATTGTGGTTTATAATTACTCTTTCAAAGATGAAATATGAAAATTTAAATAGGTTTTATAAAGACTTCTCTCACTTCAATTAATATACAATGGGATCACTATACATATTTACCTTTTTCCCATTTGAAGCACCAGTCATTCCCCAGATCCACTTTGGTTGGAAGATATTTCTAATTCCACAGGTTCATTTATTTAATGGCACATATTGACTATAAGTACTTTATTTTAATTCTTAGCACTACAAAAAATAGTGTTTTAAGTTCTCTCTCTTCTGAGCCAGCTCATGTTTTTACACACTAAGTCTAGCATTGAAATAAGACTTATATTTGCAAGCAGTTTTAACTATTCTTTCATATATTTAAGGAGCACTGTATGGATAATGCCTTTGGCCAAAGGTAGGAGTATCAAATGTAGTGTCATAAACCCACCAAAAGCACTTCATGGAGGTGGATGGTGCTCACTGCTTGGCCAGATCACTTTTCACAGACTTTGAGTGGTTCCAGCTGTTTTGCACAAACTAAATAACTGGAAAGAATTAGGTTTTCAGTCGTCGTTTGCCCCACCGCTGTTTCAAAGAGTTTGCAGCACATTAACAACTACTGCATTAAAAAAGCTATCACAGCCTGTGAAAGTTAGAGCGAAGACTTTATAATTTTGTCAATTAGAAATCTGAAGTTAATGAGCGTTGAGCAAAACTGCTAGATTGGCTTAAAAATACTCAAATCTGTTTTAGCAAGAAATGGTAACTATAAATCTATATGAAAAAATAGCTATAAAATACAGTGTTTTCTGTGGTAAGAGTGTCACCATTTGTTACCGGGGGATCTTTCATATGCTTTGAAAGGGTCACAGTTTAGGCTGTTGTGTAGACGCCATGTGCCAAGAGCCGCAAGGAAGGAGAGGCTTCACTACCAAAGCTGTCACACACACCCTGCCCCCACCCAGCAGACAGAAACCAAGCAAGCCTGGATCATACCAAAGACTTTGGTCCTCGGCTGCTGCGTCTCCAGAGGGCCAGGAGGAAACGGGGCATCAGTACTGCGGCAGATAGGATGGTCGACGCTCGTGCTTGCCCGGAAAAGGTTTAAAGCCCTTGTGCCCCTGCTTGTGTTGAGCCAGGGGCAATGGTGGCGACTGCGGAGGCTGCTGGGTGTAGGCAAACGGGGAGGCCATCCCTGTGGGCGGAGGGCACTCATGGGCGGCTGACCAAACGGGAGACGGCAGCATCTGCATGGTGTCATTCCAGTGGCTGGCAGGGCTGCTTAGCTGATATACAGACATATTTTGACCCGGCTGCATGTGCTGCCAAGGAGCCTTCGGGGGCCAAGTTTTCGTTTTATTGTCCTGCAAGAGCAAGGAGGACATCTGAGCTTCCCACTCTGTGCCCAAGCCAGGGGAAAAGGACAAACACACCGACACAGACACTCTCCCCCGACTCTCCCCCTCCCATTCTTTTGGCTTTAACGGGATCTTGAATCAGCCTTTCACATTATTGTTCATACAATTAATTGCTTAATGGCTCATTCAATTATTTTTGTACAGTTCTGGGGGAAAAGTATGAAATACTAAAATAAAGCTGCCCCTCAGCAATCTTTGTCCCAGGTAGCCCAAAGCTGTCTTATAAAATCATTCTGTATTAGCCCTGCCGTCTCGCTGCCTCGTGGACGGAGCACAGAACGTCTTGTAAAAGTGCCCCTGGGCTGCCTTTGAAGAGTCCACGTGGAAGGGGGGATTTCTGGGAAGGTTTTTCAAGAGAGACAACTGCTCATGCCCGTCCCTCGCCTTAGTTCCTGCCCTCCAACTGAGCATCCTCCCCTTCCTGTATTTAAGGCTCCCTCTTTTTGGCCTTCTCTGGCTATGGGAGAAAATGCAGACAAGCTGTCATGGTGCTAGATATTTTTCTGCGATGAAGGTTTTCTAGCAGTATCAGCCAATTTAAGCTCCTCCTCACCCAAACGGTTTTCCTGCCAAAGCCCAAATCTGGCTGTGGAAAAACAAAGAGGGGTAATCACTACAATTCCCTAAACAAACAACCTTATAAGCAACCTCATAATACATTTTGTTTATAAAATAAAAGTAAGCAACCTGAAATAAATTCCATTCACCCAAAGAGAATGGGGAGTCATCAGCCTTTAATCTAGGAAGTTTGTTTAAGATAAAAGTGGCTTAATCTGAGTCTCCATTTGTTTCAAGTTGCTGCTTTTGAAAACTGACCCGCAAGCCAACATTCAATGCATGCCTTCCGCTCTCGGCCTCTTTAAGAGGCATCCTATTCAGTCCAAGACTTGCCTGGTTATGATCATCCACGGTGGAAAGGAGTGGCGGTGAAGGAAGTGTGCTTGTGTCTTGTTCCCCACTGCTGTGTTTTCTGAAAAATAAAAAAATAAAAATGTTGATTGATTGATTTAGTAAATTTGTTTCCGCCCATCTCTCTTCGAAGCGATTTACAAGCGATAAATGATTTACATGTATTTCTTTCAATGAAGGGAAAATGTCATGATAGTTTAATGGGGAAAAAAACTGTTCAATCTATGCAATCCTGTATTCAGAAATTTTATAGTCATACTGAAAGAAGGCACGGCACCCCCAAATATGCCAGACGAAGGGATCCCCCCATTAACTGATTCCATTCAGTGGAGATACCAACCCATCTACCCACACGCAGTGCTCTGAGAATTCTACTTCAGCATTCCATCAATTAGCATCCTATTATTCATCTGGAATAACTGAGAAGTTGTAATTGCTCCCTCTATCATCTCTAAGCTGTGAGCAATCTCGCTGAAACCAGCCAAGAATTTATCTAGTTCAAGTATGTTTAATAATGACCTGCTGGATATCTAAGCAAAGATTCAACCTGCCATGCAAACCCAGGTCTTTGGGTTGCCCTCGGGAGGCATCCATGCATCCAGCGATTGTGTGAACACATTTACTGGCTCTGACACAAGACCATGTCCAATTCATACCAGCTCCATTCTTTAGTTACCTGGACAGGTGAGACATTCCCACACAGACTCTTTTCATAATTACTTTACAGCAATTATCCTGACTCCGCAAAAGCAGGGGGGGGGGGCATCGCAACAGGCCCATGTATGCGTCATCAACCTATTTGAATTCTGCCTCTCAATCCCTCGTTTACTATGTAAATCTATATAGTAAGTTGTGGTAGCACCACACGGGAATCAATTCGGGACAGTAAGAAAGGAGAGAGATCTGGATTTCAAAAGAGAGCTGCTTCTGTGGTTCCTGCTAGGGAAAAGGAAAAAACTAAGGTTAAGACAGCCAGCTCTTCTGCAACGCAAAGATTCCTTTGTCTGACGTACCTTCTTTGCTTGACAGCAGCCACAATGTCAGGCCCTGAGAACATGGAAAACAAACTGTCTCCATTGGCTGAGGAGGCCTCGTCACTGGAGCTGGCAGAGTCCCCCGGAGTCCCTGACCAGCTGCTGGTCATCTCCCTGCAAAGAAACAGCCAGGCAGGGTTGAGAGGGGCTGCCCAGGGAGCTGGGCAAAAGGGGGCTCTCGCACTCCCTATTCAGAGTCAGTCTTGATAGGGCAAGGTCTCGAGGGACAACTTCACATTTGCTAGACTGCAAGGTGAAATACAGAATTTATCTTGTAGCATACGTTCCTATGTTTGGAATTATTCTTAGCCAAGTATCCTGAGCTCTTAAAAGGAAAAAGAGAGTCATTGCTTTTGTGTATGTACCATTTTGAACCTAAGAGAAGTACAGCGTGAACATTTAATCTAAAAAATAAAATGTATTGGATCAGCAAAACAGCCTCACAACGATCAATTAAAACCAATTTACTTATTTTCTATAATAGTCTGCGCAGTACAAAGGAGAGTTACCAAGGGCTCCTTACCCATCTGCGAAATACTCTGGGAAGGGCCAGGTCCTGTGGAGGTCATCAGGATGGGACCAGTTGCTACGTGCATTGCTGGGGCGACGAAAGTGTTGTGCCTGCCTTTTCTGTTGCATGGCCTGGCTGACCCCAGCCACATAGCGGGCAAACTCTGGATCTGAGCCAACTGGGCGGAAAAAAAGGAATCTCTATCAGTCAGCTATTTCTTCCCCAATTATCCCTTTATTTATCCCCTCGGTGTGTGCTTGCACCCATGGACATGCATAAGAAACCAGTTAGGAGTCCAGAAGGTTTGCTGAATGCTGAATATTCAGCAGTTCACAGAAAAGTGCTTTCCTGGCAAGTAGCCTTTGTGCAATGCAAGCCATGAGCAAAGCAGCCACAGGCGATCACCAGTGAAGGGAAAGCGGGGGTAGCCTGATGCCCGGGGACCCCTGAAGGAAAACTTTCTTTGCTGACTGGAAAAGGAATGCCAATAAAACAATCATCATAAAAAGCTGCTGTTAGTCGCTTACAAGAGCAGTGATGTTCTCAAGGGCATAAACACAAATTAGCTCACCCTGCTGAAAAACAGTAACGAAGTAAAGCAATTCAGATCAAAGGAAGAGAGAAAATTTCAGGTTAAACTCAAAATCGGGTGCCCCTACAGCAGACCAGAGAGGAGAATGCTGGCTCTGGATAATGGCCTGGCACTCAGAAACACCTGGAGACAGTCAATATGCTGTGAGATAACATCCTGATTAGTTGAGCTCACCTGCAGGGTCAAAAGGTAGAAATTCTCCCAGCACCCCAAAGATCCCATCGCTTTGGTCACGGTTGGGCCATGTGTTGTTTCTAGGCCCTTGAGGTTTCTGCCCCAGCATCTCTGACATCACGTTATCCATGTAGCTGTTCACCAGGCCCAGGCTGTAGAGGTCAGAGCTCAGATCGGAAAAGGCGTTGCTGCTCCACTGAGGCAGCGAGGACAGTCCTGGTCCAACAGTCTGGCCTGGGGGCTGGCTGGAACCCCCTGGCCACTTACTGGGCAGGCGCTGCTGCGATCCAACGGGCTGGCGCAAGAGCGGATAGTGCTGCTGCTGCTGCTGCTGCTGCTGGGGTTTCTGGGGATGGGGCTGCTGGGGCAGCCCGGGCTGAAGATGGTGCAGTGGGGTGTGAGATGACGACTGTAGTGATGGCAGCTGCACAGCAGCTGCTTTCTGTTCTGCTGCAGCAGCAGCAGAAGAGGCAACCGAGGTTCTTCTTCTCGTCAGTGGAGAAGTCTGTTGGGACTTGCCCGTGTTGAAACCCGAAAGGAAATCAATGACCTCCTGCATTTCCTGGTCAGTTGGTAAATTCATGCCCTTGGCATCCGTGCCATCTCCCGCAATGCCTCCCTCCGGCCTTTCAAGGAGGCCATTGGCCCCATGATGGTCTGAGCTCTGCATCAGCTGGGCAGGCTCAAGGACCCTCGGAAAGTTGCCAAGGTTCAAAATACTCTGCAGTCGCGCATCCGCATTACTTGGTAGTTTTGTTTTGTCCTCTGAGTTGTTAGCTATAAAATGGGTTTTAGAAGGTATATTAGGAATGGAGTAATTTCCACTGTTGCTTGAACTTGCACAAGAAGTTTTTTTGGTAAATCGTGATGTCAGCTTTGAGAAAGTCTTCTGCAAACCCCCCGCTGCTTTACTGCCATTTCCAGATGGTAAGTCGGTGTGACTTCCAAAGTCAGAGCTCTCACGTTGCAGCTGGATCTGGATGTAGGGCAACGCTTGTTCCCTGGGGAAACAAAAATGACCTTCTCGTTCAGATTTTAAAATGACTTAGAAAACTAGATAAACATTCAATTCAGGAATGAACAAAATACAAATAAATGGCCCACCTGGTTCTAATATGGAAACCAGAAGTGTCTGTGCCTCCTCTCTGTAATGTGCACCCCTGGATTTTGGATGTGGCATTAGCCAAGAACCCAGGGCAGGTATGGAAACTGATGGTAGTTTCCAAAGGCTTTTAGGTGTGCTGTTGCAGACATAGCTGGATAGCTGGACTTATTAGGTGAGGTTGATCAATTAGGATTTATGTTTGCTTCTCTCTCTCCTTGCAGTATAGCAGCAAATGCCTGAGATCCACAACTCTATGGCTAGGTGGGCAGTGAGTTCCTAAGGCTTATGGTCCTGGGGAACTTCAAGCTGCCTTCTTGTCCTGAACCTGTACCAAGACTGGTTCAGGAATTCATCGACACCATGGACATGCTACAACTTATGCAGAGCTAATCCACAGGAGAGGTCACACATTAGATCTAGTCTTTCTCTCAAGGTAGTGGTGTTCTGATCTGGGTTTTGGAGGATCAGTATCTTACTATGGAGTGATCATATCCTCTTGTCTCTGGATTTCTCGGCGTCCACTCCCACCCACCCCCATTTTAAGGCAACATGTTAAAGCAAATTTCTCAGAGGCATATAAATCTAAGATGTCCTTGAAATGGGAAGCTAAGATGTGTATGAAAAAGACCAACCCACCATGGTTTTCCTACTATGTCAAATGCTGCTGCCCAGAAATTTTGATTCATCGTGTAAGTGGTTTCAACAACTAGATGAAGCTTTTCATAGTCATTTTCACCCAAACAAGGAGTGTTTTGCAAAGCTAATTCTGTACCAATTGCAGCCACAGTCAGGACTACCCACCTTCCTTCTTTCCAGCGATTTAGGTCAAACATGGCAGTATAAAGTACATCTACCAGTCCTAACATTTTCTCTGGATCCAGACTTCTCTGCAGGAGAGACATTGTTGCAGGATCTTCTTTCAGGCACCTGATGCAGATGGAGAATCAGATATTTCCAGATTACTAATGTAATTACTAATTACTAGTATTACTAATTAATGATCAGATTGCTAATATTCTGATCATGACACAGGACAATCCTAGCAAAGGTTAGGAAGGCTCTCAGTGCGAAGTGAACTTCCAAAGATCATTCAAAACTTATTACCACTGTAATTACCAACTGCATGACAAACTATTTACTTTCTTCAAATTACTGTATTAGGATAGTTTTGATGATATTGTAAATCACACTGAGATTTTAAATAAAATTTTGAAGCACGCACACAATGCTGTTCTGGGTTTCCTTAAGTAGCAAATTCTAATTACCAAGTTGATGGGACTTGAACCACAATTCTGGAGCCTTCCAAGCTGATTTGTGGTGCATAAGCTTCTTTGTTTTCATTCTGTGCTGTGTCTACAACCACCTAATTGCAAAGAAACATAAGTAAGGAACTGCCACTTTAAAAGTACTAGAATGTCTCTCTTCAAACTTAACAACAAATCATGTTGTTGCAACCACCGTGGCCCCTGGGGAGCTAAACACTGATCAAGTGCATATAAACATCAAACAAAGAGATAAATATGAATGGTATTTACAGTTGTAAGGAGGTACTGAAATAATAATCGTAAAAATAGCTCAGAAAGTTCAGAATGTATTTAAAGAGGTGAGTGTTTCTCTAAGGATTTTTCATCAGCTGATAATTTAATCTTCTTTTTCATGCTTTTTTGGAAAAGTGTAAACATTTGAACTCAAGGGATCCATTCAATCCTGCTTTCTCCTGTAAACTGCTAAACAAGATTGGAAAAAATGAATCTTGACCACAAAGGCTTTGTTCTCATCTCTCAAATGCCTCAAACTGTCTGCACTACGAGAGAGCAGATTTTAGTGGTAGAGTAGCCATTATCTGTTTCAGAGGAAACAAGCACACGACCAATCTATTCAACCAAACTTGACTCAATCAACCCAGCCAATCAACTTTCCACATCCCCGCCTGGGAAATGACTCCCAGCAGCCATTGTTCCTGCTGGACAGATGTTTCCTCCTCCTCCTCCTCCACCATCCCCCTCAAAAACAGGATCCTCACCAGCGCCCTCAACTAGAAGCAAGGCAGTGGATTTCCTGAAACTGTTTCTCTGGCTCTGCAAAACACCCAAAGGGATTTCTGTTCAAGAGTGGATCTCAAAGGACGTTGAGGCTCAAGAGTCACTCAAGGACTCCTAAATAAATACATGTCAGTGGCCAAGTCCCCAGATTTTGACCACGTGACCCTGGGGATGCTGCATCAGTCGTAAGTGTGAAAACTGGTCATGTCATTTTTTTCAGTGCCCCGGTAACTTTGAAGGTCATTAAATGAACGGTTGTAACTACGGACCCACCTCCAATTTTCCCCCTGTGGGCAGAGGAAGAAAGCAACTGCCTGAAATTAGGATGAAAAATCATCTGTTCAGGAATATAAATATTTCCCCATCTCAAATTCAAAACTAAGCTGCTACAATAGGTAGCTAGAAAAAGCCCACTTGAACAACTCACTTTCTCACAATTCAAGGAAAAACATGGTAAAGTAGATGAAACTTAGTCTTCCATACAGGGAAATATGTATAAACTTCTGCTCAGCCCCATTTTGCTCTAAGTTTACACTTCCTCCCCAAATCAATGATCAGGAAGAACGTGCTGGTTAATGATACTGTGATATCTGCCAAAAGCAAACTTAGCTCTACATAGACAGGAGGTGTTATCGGCAATACTTGCAAAGGTCAAAGAAAAAAAAACTGAAGGGGAGAAATCAACAGAAAACCATTAAGCTGATCATCTCAAGAGTGACAAAGCGGAAAAAATAAGGTCAAACTGGCGGAAACCCTGAATCCATCATTTTGCTGCAGGCCCAAAAGCTGTAATTTAACATGAGTTTTTCAGGACTAAATGACCTGCCTTCTACTCCTGCCTTCCCTTAACTCTGGCCACCTTCATACAGTTGTCAATCCACAGCTACTTACCAGCCCAGCTTGTCCAAACAACAACTGTACCGCCGTTTTACAGGCTCCCCGCCATGTAGAAGGGCAAACTTGATTCAGGACTTCTGTCACAGGAGAGTCATCTCTTGGGGTCATTCCATTATGGTAGCCAGCTTCTTTAATTAACTGTATCATAGTGTGCTGTCAATATACACAAGGGGGAGGTGTTAAGCAAAAAAAACAAGGAAGATAAATATTACCCACTCCAACTCAATCTATTTTGCACTGCCGATCTATTTTGCACTGCACTATTCTTACTTATCGTACTGTTGCTCAAGTTATGATGGCCCAAGCCAAACTTCACCAGTTTCCCACAAACTTACTGCTTCCAGGCATTGCCACGCCCCCGTTCCAGCTCCACTTATTCGGTGTGCACATGGACAGGATCAAAAGGAAATGCCAATGGCATTCAGAAGCAGTACAAGAGAATGTTGGAAAGTGGTACTGAGTGGAGAGAAAGAAACAATGCATGAAACCATCCTGTTGGAGAGATTTGGGGATAGTTTAAAGAGAGGCTGATTGCTTTAATTTTTATTGTTGACATTAAATCCAACTTTACATATCTGAAAACCAGAGCCAGGCTATGAGATTTCAAGTGGAGCTCTTCTCTCTTCAGTCAAAATTCTCCCAATGATAGGAATCCCAGAGACCAAGAGGGATAGCAGAGAGAAGGATTTCTATCTAATTATATTATTAAATTAATCAAGAACAGAATCTGCCTATAAAGATATCTGCACTTTTCAAGGCCATTATTGACTGACCAAAAGTAGAACTGTTGAGATATAAAAAGAATGTGAAAACTTTTTTCACGTTTTAATGAAAACTACTGGTTTTCTGCAGCTCAGATATACTATGCCAATTGATAGAATAGAGAAAATATGTAGAGTTCAAGATAGACTATGCTAACAGAATGAGTCGTAAGAGTAAAAGGGAAATCTATAAGAAATGTAAGGAGGGGAATATAGTCAAAGATGAATTCAAGGTCATTTCCATGAGTGTAGCTCCAGAAAGTGGTGATGGCAAGAAGGCAGAGCTTCTTAATTCCTATTTTGAACTGGAGGAAATTGGAGTCCTAGCTGACCATTATTAAGACATTGGAGAAAAAAGAAGCTAGGCAAGGGGGATGTGACCAATCTGAAGAAATTTTGGTCATGGGGCCAGATGGACTTCATCTTAGGTTACTGGAGGCTACAAAATGCTTTCATTAACTCCAAAAAAAGGGCAGAGAAGAACAACAAAGATGATTAGGGGACTGGAGGGTAAAGCATATGATGAACAGCTGCAGGAACTGGGTATCTCTAATCTAGCAAAGAGAAGGACTAAGGGTATGTTTTTCTGTTTGTTTCTATCTTCAATGTCTTTACAGATGTTGTAATATTGCTTTTTGTCTCTTCTAACAGCATCCTGAAAGTGTAAAAAGACTTTCCATGTTGTGGAGAGAAAGGTTATTGACCGCTACTCTGTTTCCCCCAAAATAAGACCCAAGCGGAAAATAAGCCCTATCATGATTTTTCAGGATGCTCATAATATAAGCCCTACCCCCAAAATAAGCCAGTTAAGATCGTCAGTCAGACGGATGCATGTAGTACCGTATTTCCCCCCAAATAAGCCCTAACTGGAAAATAAGCCCTAATGCGTCTTTTGGAGCAAAAAATAATATAAGACCTGGTTTTATTTTGGGGGAAGCACAGTAGTTGGATGGTTTGTTTCCTTCTGGGGGTCCTTCATAATCAGTCCTGTCCTGTGTCCTCTCTTGGTGGAAGCCGGCTGTTAGCGGCCTCTGTGCTACTTGATTGATTAGCCATGGGTGTTAGTTTCTTCAGTCAGGAGGCATGGATCATGTTTAAAGCAGGTATTGTTCAACTGTTCATGATCTTGACCCATTGCTTATTTTATTTTTTATTTTTATTCACATTTTTTAACCACTTGTTGGATGTCTGCTACTGTTACTGTGGTGGTGACTGATTCGTGTTCTGGGAGATTGCTGTGATCTGCTCTCAGTTCCTGCAGCCGCTTTACACTGGGGTTACACATCGTCCCTTTTTCCAGTTCTGTTGGTGCTGCTGCTGTTACTTTGCTGTTGAACTGCAGTTAGGAGTTCACCTTGGATGATTCTTTGGAGAACTGGCCGTTTATCTTCTTAGCCTCTGCTTCTCTCCTTATTTATTTATTTATTTATTTATTTATTTATTTATTTAATCGTATTTGTAGGCAGCCCAACTCCCAAAGGACTCTGAGCGGCGTCCAACAATAAAGCAATAAAAATAAGAAACTATAAAAGCAATATTAAAATCAATATAACAATAATAAAACAATTAAAACATTCATTCTTTCTAAAAAGGGGGGGGATTAAAAATCTTATCATGTCCCACTCCCCCAAGCCTGCCGGCAGAGCCAGGTCTTAGCGTCTTTGAGGAAGGCCAGGAGGGTGGGGGCAGTCCAGATCTCCAGCAGGGGATGGTTCCACAATGTTGGGGCCTACACAGAGAAGGCTCTCCCCTGGGACCCTGACAGCCGGCATTGTTTGGCTGACGGGACCCGGAGGAGACCCACTCTGTGGGATCTCACTGGTCGTAGGGAGGTATG
>JANHGD010006990.1:776-11945 GCA_027560375.1 Imantodes cenchoa
AGCCGAAATCTCGTTTGGGCAAGCGTGCTCACGCGAGATTTCGGCAACACGCCCACTCGCAAGGACGCCGGCTGCGCGCGCAGCCGCTCCGGTAATTCGGGTAAGTAGGAAACTGCCCCTGAACCTACCCCTATGTAATGTGACTCCAAGGACTATTGTAGGACTAGCTGTACAATCGGTAATCTCTCAGTTGACAGATGTTCTCTCCATGTAGAAATGTCGTCGTAGGGAAGCCTAACCTCACCATTGTGCAAAAGAAAGTTCAACCATCTTTCATGCCTTGTTCAGTCAAGCCACAAACTCTACTCCCCATATATCCAAATGTCGCTTTATGATTGAGCACCTATAAATCTCAGTTCCTTACCTCCTAACCCTTCATTCTCCATTGGTCTTGTATTATCCGCCGTAATCCAAGATAGAATTGCTTTTTTTCATTTACGGTTAGCCACCGTTACATCTCCGGCTCATTATAACTCTGACATAACTAAGCTTTTTCTGCTGCATATGGTGCATCTGGGATAGGCAATTATATAGTGATGTTTGATTTATAGCCTACCTTAATGTATTCAACACAAGGCACTTGGCTGCATTAGAAAAATAAAGAGCTGGTGTTGTTTCGTTTTTACTATTCTTCGGGGAAGAACAAAATATATCTTTAGCCTTCGCTGGCAGTTCAGTTGGTGGTGGTTGTGCATAGCAAAATTTGTAAATAAGATAATTTATGCTCTTTTCAACTCTCAAGAGGTGCTTAAAATGTCAACGGGAGTAGACCACATCCAAATCAGGACAGACAAGTGAACGCTCATCCACGCTCCCAATCAACCACGACAGGTTGTGACTTGTATGGCAAACAGCCCTATCTGCGCTTTGAGTTTTTATAGGGTTTATATCACTGTAATTCTCATGCCTTCTTCCTCAGTATCCTGGGAGTTGCATCCTGGAGAGGATACCCAAAATTTCTTTATTACAATTCCAAGTGTTTCCTTCTTTCAGAACTACAGCTTCTAGAAGTTGTGGGGAGGAGAAATTGGCTTCTGGTTCAAGTCAGTGGTGTGTGTAGCCCTCTGGGTTATTACAAATGCAGACTCTTCCGTTCTGCTGTATTGTTGAAGCCCAGTCATTCTTCATCAGCGGTTCTGGAGATGCTACCGACTATTTAGGCAACAAATTGCTTTTGTAGAGATTTATTACAAGCCGGTGCAATTGTACGCCTGCCCTTTCATAAGTAATTCTGATCAATGGAGCTTATTCCAATTTAACTGTGCATAGAATTTCATCCTAGACTTTGGATCACCAATTCATGCTCTGTTTCTCAGGGATTAGCTACATGGTTGACAGCAAGATCTCTGCAGCCACTACCCTTGTGTGCGGGCTTTGTGAAACCGATTTTGCTTGGTGAATAAATAGCAAAATCAAAAATACTGGATTAAAAGAAGTGCGGATTACAAGACAGAGAAGGCATTTAAAGTGGAAATACGCAGGGTAGGCCAAGAGAGTTACTCAGATAAGGATTCTTTGCTAGATATACAAAAGAAGTTGACTGGAGTTTTAAAAATTAAGGGGCAATACAAATGATAAAGGGATGCGGTGGCTCAGTGACCAAGAGGCTGAGCTTGTCGATCGAAAGGTCGGCAGTTCAGCGGTTCGAATCCCTAGTGCCGTGTAACAGAGTTAGTTCACGTTACTTGTCCCAGCTTCTACCAACCTAGCAATTCGAAAGCATGTAAAAAATGCAAGTAGAAAAATAGGGACCACTTTGGTGGGAAGATAACAGCGTTCCATGCGCCTTTGGTGTTTAGTCATGCCGGCCACATGACCACAGAGATGTCTTCGGACAGCGCTGGCCCCTTCGGCTTTGAAACAGAGATGAGCACCGCCTTCTAGAGTTAGGAATGGCTAGCACATATATGTACAAGGGGAATCTTTACCTTACAAATGATAAACCAAGAGAATGACCTGGATAATATTTTTATTAGATTCAGAAAACAAGAGGCCTATGTGATAAGACAGAATAATTGAAGAGAAAGTACAACAGTATTTTAAGGAATTCAAACTACGTTCTTCAGACGTAAAAGGAAGGAATATAAAGATGGTTTATTTGATTGATCACTTAAATATGAGCAAGCATATTTGAGGGGCTGCAACAAACAAGGGGGTCAACTTATTCTTCAAAGCACCTGAGGGCAGGAGAAGAAGTAACAGATAGAAGCTTATCAGACAGAGATCCAACCTAGAAATCAGGAGAAATTTCCTGACAGTTAGAACAATGGAATGAGTTGCCTTCTGAAGTTATGGGTGCTCCATAACTGGAGGTTTTTAAGAAGATAGTGGATAGCTGTTTATTTGAAATGGTATAGGGCAGTGATGGCGATTCTATGACACGTGTGCCACAGGTGGCACGCGGAGCCATATTTGCCGGCACGCAAGCCATTGCTCTAGCTCAGCTCCAGCATGCATGTGCTCACTGGCCAGCTGATTTTTGGCTTGCATGAAGGCTCTGGAAGGGTTTTTCGGCTTCCGGGGGGCCTCCAGGGAGATGGGGGAAGGTGTGTTTGCCCTCCTCAGGCTTCAGGGAAGCCTCTGGAGCTGGGAAGGGTGAAAAACGGGCCTACCGGGCCCACCAGAAGTTGGGAAATGGGCCAGTTCCATCCTCCAGAGGGCCTCTGGCGGGGCGGGGAAGGCCATTTTCACCCTCCCCATGCATTGAATTATGGGTGTGGGCCCTCGCACATGCGTGATAGCACATGCACACACGCTTTCGGCACCCGAGGAAAAAAAGGTTTGCCATCATTGGTATAGGGTCTCTTGCTTGAGCAGGGGGCTGGTCTAGAAGACCTCCAAAGTCCCTTTCAACTCCGTTAATTCTTTTAGCCCTCCAGATGGTTGGTATTGTGAAGGTGTCCTCTTCACCTTATAATTTTAATGCTATACCCCTGTCCTTTCATGCTGTTTTTGACTTCATTCTTGTTTATACAGTTACGCTATGTTTTTATAATAAGCCTCCCAGAGTCACTTGCAGTGAGATGGACAATATTGAAATCAATAGCTAAATAAATGATTGATAAACAAATATAGTCTACATCATGTGATTTTTTTATTACAGTTCCAGTTAGTGCACAGCCTAACCTTTGACAATAATTACAGTGAGATGAAGCAGAAACATTTGCTATTTGAGCTAGATATGCTCTATGTCAGGCCTCACGTTTACTGAAAATATTTCTGTGTTGTTTTTTTTCCTTACAGGGCTCATAACCACAACTTCAAGAAAGCTAGATCGTGAACAGCAGGCAGAACATTTTCTTGAGGTAAGATTTAGATGGTGAAGGAACAGGCTTGCTGATAGATTTTGCTCAAATGAGCTGTTCATCCATGGAGATTCTCAGTCAACCAGGTCATGGCTGTCCCTAAGGTGCTTTTTCAAGAGGCAACTGGACTTCTGGTTTTTCTTTGAAGACGTTTCGCTTCTCATCCAAGAAGATCCTTCCTCCAGGAGTGGGGAGGAAATGGGAATTTTGCAGTATTCTTCCCCTGCCACAGACACCAGCAAGGGCAAGAAAGCCAAGAGACAAAGGTTTTCCACTTCTGGAGTAAAGAGGCAGAAAGGAATTTCCTTAGGAGCAAGGGTGGTAGACTATATTTTCATTTTTCATTTTATTAAATTTGTATACCGCCCTACTCCCGAAGGACTCAGGGCGGTTCACAGCCAAGAAGAAAACGTAATAAATACAATATAAATAACATTATTAAAAATAAATTAAATAAATACTATGGCTGCTAAAATACCCCTGACTAAAACCCGTTGCCCTATTCTAAAATTGACTATCATGCTAGGCCTGCTTGCCGGAACAGCCAAGTCTTCAATTCCCGGCGGAAAGTTGTCAGATAAGGATAATAGAAAGGATAAGAAGTTATTATTGTAATAAATAATTTACATTGCTAAATGTAAATTATTAACTCAGATTCTGTGGGTTTCTGTCAAATGTGCTCAGGTTTTGTGAGCATTATGGTTCAATAGCCAAACTTTACATTGCTTTTGGAAAAGTTTTGATATCGAAATAATTCTGAAGTATTGAAGTTTTTCTTCGTTAATTTCTGTGGAATTTCATAATCACTGTATCCCGGATGTTCCTGAAATTGATGTTGAAATATCCCCAAACACTGTTTCCTTTATAGAAAATTTGAGGGATTTTACGAAATTCATACTTAATAACGGTAATAGATTTCACACTATACTACTGCAAAAAAACATTTCTCCTAGTTGCAGAGATGTACCTTGAAGAAATGGCACCTGTTCCTTCATTCATCTTGCCTTTATTTTTGGTCAGCTCAAGGTAGTGTCCATACATAAGTCCCCTACCTCCTCTTTTCCCCACAGCTGCCACCTTGGGAAATAGCTGGGGCTGAAAGAGAATATCAGGCCCAAAGCATACCTATACTTAGGCAGTCCAAAACACATGGAGATATTACTTTTCATATTTAAGTCAGAGTTTTGGAATAATGTATGGCAGCAATCCTAATATAATAGCATGCCAGTTCCATGAACAGTATATGCTTGTTAGCCTGGTGGTGTGTGTGCGTATATTTGTACAGTTTGAAGAGTAACCTATGTGTGAAGTTAACAGTACATTGTCAGGCTCTCTGCTCATTGAAGTCTTAAGGCCTGTTTGTGTTGTTGCTGGGTTCCAGAAAATTAATCTGGTTTTCTTCTCTGCTTATATATTTTATACAAAATCTTTGTTCCCAAGTTTCAGAAACCAGTTTCTCTCTGAATTACAGTATAAACATATCCCAAGAAATACAGTATGGGTGGAACTGATAGCTTCTGCGTCCCATCCTTGCTATAAGCATCTTCATAAATTGGCAGACTTAGCTATTCTGCCTGGGAAGGTAAATTGCAGCCCTAATGGCAAGAGTGTGTTTCCATGGCAATGCTGTCTTCTGCTGCACAGTGAGATCTGCATACAAATCTGGAAGTAGGTTTTTCTTTGTGGTCAGCTTGTGTTACAGCCTAGTATTTATTGGGCTTTCCCTGCCAGAAATATGGACGATGTTCAGGGCACCAGAATAACATCTGCATTATTGCAGTTAAATGGGAAGAGCAGAACGTGGTGAGGCATAGATTATTCAGAAAGCTTGAAAAAAACAGGACTTTGTGAAGGAACACACATTCAGAAATATCCTCCACTCCCAGGATATGCAGGGGTCCAGAATGGCAATATGCAGAATTGAGTTTCCTTTATCGATCTGGAATGCTAGCTGCTGGTGTGTGTGTGTGTGTGTGTGTGTGTGTGTGAGTGAGAGAGAGAGAGAGAGAGAGAGAGAGAGAGAGAGAGAGAGAGAGAGAGAATAGAAATTAGATGGGAAAATGGAACACATACATGGCTGGGGTGGAGTCTTCTGAAGATGAGTTTCTTTCCAAAGTTTGAAATTCCTTTATGCCTTCTGATTTCTCTCTAATATGAGCAAATGTGATTTTGGTTACACATCAGTCACAAAAAGAGTTTCCTGTTAACATACAGAATTGCTTTTATATTGCTTTTAAGCTAGCAAGCTGGTTGTCTTTCAGTGCTACTGAGAGCTGAATGATCCGTGCCTACTCACCTTATTCGTACTCACTTCTTCTTATTCATTATTTAGCTATTCTTAAACTGTCCTGTACTACTGTCTTTTGTGTCCCAATTGTGCATTCTGATCTAAAATCTGCAGTTCATAAAAAAGAAAAAAACCATATTGAGGTATGCAGTATGGATCTGAAACTGGTGTGATAGGAGCACAACTGAAATGTATAAGTTGGGCTATGTATGTGTTTGGCTGTTGAAATCTCATGGTAATATGTGTCATCTGATCACAGGCAAGGTATGAGCAGTTAAATAACTCCTTTTTTATTCCTTAAAAACTAGAAAGTATGCTGTTTGTATAATACTCTGCCAATACAGTACGTCACTGTCTATTGAACTCTGATTCTGAAATGCAAGACTTGTGATGGTCTGAGATGACTAGAAGGGGATTAATTCTGTAATGGATTCCGGTGAGAAGTTTTGGAGTATTTGTGCTGCTGGATAATCAAAACGTCTGTTTGTATCTGTTGGGAGATTAATGAGACTTGTGAAAAGGCAGTACAGAAGCCAGTCTGGATTCCAAACAACTGCTTACACAATATTATTTTATTGAGGAATGGGATAGATATATTAAAAAATCAGAACCCCGAATTTAAATAAGGTATGTAAAAGACACACTGCCAATAATTTCTCTGTATTCCTAGTGCAGTTTTAAGGATTTCCCTTTTGACTCGGGTAGAAGAACGGCGTTTTATGGTGAAGACCAAGTAGGATGATTGGCAGTCAGTACTACTAACACGGTTTGGAGAATCTTTTTCCAGGACAGAATGTGTTATAATTTTTTAGATCTCTCCTAATGGCTTACCTAGGGGGTGAACTCCCTGGATGCAATATCCACACATGAGTTGGGAGTGTTCCTTAAGATCCGAAGGCATTCCATTTAATAACTTGCTTTTTGCCCTCATGCTTTACTAGTGCTAAGCTTCCTTGCACATTAGAAATTCTAAGCCGTCCTTCATTTCTGCCAATCTGCCATGCATCTGACAGGTCAATATGTGGTGCTTAGCTTTAATGATTTTATGAGCAGGTTTCAGTTCTTGAACTCCTACAGGATATGAGTCATATGAACCCTTGAAATGTTTGTATTCTTTTGTCTGAGAAACCATGGTAGGGTCTGAATTGCATGAGTGCTAACAATTGGAAGAATGAAGAAGGTGCCACCTGTGAGGTCTTGGTTTCTCACATGGATACAATTATACATGTATTAGCAGTTCTTCAAATAAGGCACAAAGCATTTTAATCAGCATCTTGATTTAGATTCAGAAGTGTATTAATAACAGGTGGAGGTTTACTAAGTCTGCATAGTATGTTTCCAGAACTGAGCAAGTGGCTGCATTCTGCATGGATTTAGATTTCCAATTACTTTTCAGTGTTAGTCACATGTAACAGTTATTGTGTGATATGGAGAAATGTGGGGGTGGGGGTGGGCTGAGAATAATATGTTTTCGCTAGATAGCTGAGCACCTTAAACCGATAAAGGTTGATCTTAGCTGGGGTTTTTTTTTCCTGTGACAAGCAGTCCCATTTAAAGGGTGTCCGTTGAAGATTAATGCCTCCAGAACAGCAGCCCCCAACCTTTCTGGCACCAGGGACCAGTTTCTCATAGAACTCTGGGTTGTTTGCTTGAAGATCTGGTATTCTCAGGAGTCTTCTCCAACACCAAAGTTCAGAAGTGTCCGTAGGTTTTCCTGGCATTTCATTTTCTTTGCTTTCATGTTTTCGCTAAGTCTGGATGGGTACAGTACTTTTTCTTTCATCTGAATAAGTAGAACTGCTATCAGAATGCAACACATGTTCGCTATTGAAAAATACATTGAAGAAGTAGCAATGTTTAATTAGGATACTTTCCTTGATTCTTGAAATGGCTGAGATACTTTTTCTGCCTCATTTTGTTAAAACCAAATTTGGTTTCACTAGTTTTTATAATTTCATAGTACATTTTATTGGGAATAAAGTCCACGGTACTATAGTTTCATAGCAGCTTCTATAGATTCCTAAGTTGGAAATGCAATACATGCACAAATGCATCCAGCTTATAAATATTTTGATGGAAATGTAAACAATGAAGTCAAACCATAAAATACATAAATTTTTAGCATAAAATGTGCTAAATTGATATTTCAGAAAACTAGTATCTGTTTAATGAATGCGGTAATATGATTGGTTGAATTACAGACAAAATTATATGGCATTCACTCAATAAATTAAATTTTAAGAGCTCTGTAGAAGGCCTCTGCTTAATTTACTTCTAAATAGGCAATAACATCAGAGCTAATCTTGTTTCTTAGAGAAGGCCATTATTGTTCCATATTATAGAAGCAATTACTGAAAAAATCCAGCCTCAATTTTCCTAACTCCTTGGTGATGGGGAACTACAAATAATTTTGTTCAAGATGCTGTTATTGATTCAAGTTGTAAAACACTATAGGTTTTTAACCGATAACCCTAAGCCTAGGTTTTTAACCCTAACCCAGTATTACTTTAAATGGAATAAAATGTATTGGTAACCAGCATGGGACCTATAGGACAGGTGTAATACAGTATGCTTATGGTGCCTAATTTCAATTAGCATATTTACTTGTATCCCACCTTTATTAATTTTACAAAATAACTCAATGTAATGAACCTTCCTCTTCCTAGTGTAGGAAACTAATGATAGCAGCAGACAATTTCATGTGCAAGGCCATTAGGGTCTCTGAGATATGATTCCATCAGGGCCAATATTATGAATGAAGTCTGAAATTCTGAATATCAGAGGAGCTGTCTTTCCCCCACGGGACCAGCCCACCCCACCCACACCAGCGGAAGAAGCCTGATGTGGACCTTGTATGCTAAAGAATTCTAGCAGGCAGGTTGAAGGAAATAGAGAAGCCTTTTCTGCTCTGGCCCCATCCCTGGGTATCATTTTGCCACTGGAGATGAGAACTGCTGCCAACCTTTTGGCCTCCCAGGAGGGTATTAAAACTGGGCTTTGCTGGTTGTCATGGGGCCCCGAGGGGAGCACTCACCACTGGAGATAGGTAATAGGTGATAGGGTAAGAAGACCTCATCCCCATCCTGTCCGTCTCTTAAATCTGGTTTCAGCATAGTTTTAAAAATCTTAATCTGTGTAGTTTTGATATTTTAATTATTTTTCTGTCCACCTTATAGGGGCGAGGGGCAGCATAAAAATTTAACAAATAACTAATTAAGGAAATGAGCTGTACGGAACCTTTGCTTAAATAAAGCACGGGGTGGACTAGGCTAGACTATCTTACCGTTGAATTGAGAAATGGACTGTATGGTATATATTTGCTCTATATGACTTCTGTATGACTTCTCCACAAGATTCTGCTCTTCCTTAACTGACCTGCACTCCTCTTGCTTCTTAGTTATGCTGTTATTGCCTATGGATGTGCCAGCTGCCCTAAACTGACTTGTGAAAGAGAAGGCTGCCAGACTGAGTTTTGCTATCATTGCAAGCAGATATGGCACCCCAACCAAACCTGCGACATGGCCCGCCAGCAGAGAGCGCAGAGTCTGCGGGTAAGGACAAAGCACACCTCAGGCCTCAGTTACGGACAAGAGTCTGGTCCAGGTATGTGTTTGAGAGCTCTTTCGTCATTGCTACTGTGAAGATCATCAGAGAGTTGATCCTGATGCAGTCAGACATCTCCAGCAACACTAGTGGGCAGGATGCTTATGTGCTGTAAATTCTTCCAGGCAAGATCTTTCGTATGCTGGCTGCTCCTGAGCTTTTATTTCCACGCTTGTTCTCCTGGTTGACAGTTACGAGCAGGGGTGGAGTCAGATTCCTGGAGGAGATTCCCATGATATAATGAGAGTGGAAACAAAACCTTTTGTGAAAAAAGTTGCTCATTAATGCATATAATTTTACTTGATGAATGGCATCAAACATGCTATCTTGAATTCCATGGAAGAAAGTTATTTATTAGGTACATTTAAATAAATACTGGATTGAAGCTCCCTTTCTTTTTACTGCTCAGTTCGTTACTGTGCTTAAAGTGTCTCTGTCTACCTAGAATGCCTCTTCCCAATGCTTTTGAGGCGCACATTAGGATGAATCTGGGCAGTAAGGAGGTTCTAAAAATCCAGATCTTGTAGTTATTACTAGTTTCCACCTGTTCCATTAAATTGGGCCGGAGGAGCCTGCTCTTGATCCATCTATTAGGCGGTTGTTATTAGGTGCTGGGCTCAGGAACTGGGCCTTATCTGCTGTGTCTGCCCTCTGGAAAACTCAATAAAACTGTCCAAGGTTTAATTGGCCCCAACTCTGCTCACCGTTTGGAAAGCTTTGAAGACCTGGCTCTTTTCATAGGCATGGGCTCCAGGAGAATAACCAAGTGCCCGCTATTAGAAAGGGATGCCTGGGAACCACTTTGTGTTTGTTAGCTGGGAGTAGATATATTTTTAATATACCCTCTGTTTATATTGTATTTTAATTTCTATTAATCTCTCAGGATCATATTGGTGACATGAGTGAACATTTCATCATTCATCATCATTTTAGCCACTGCAAGATGAAGATCTCTTCTGCATGTTTCCAACCTATGCGATCCTGACCTCAATATAAATAAATAGCAGCAATATAATTGTATGGGTGGATGGAGATTTCCTCCATAATATATTCCATTCATTGGATGGAGCTACAAAGGAGGGGAAATCCATCTGCCTATTACAGATAGTCCTCGACTTATGATGATAATTGAGCCAAAAATTTCTGTTGCTAAGTGAAACATTTGCTAAGTGAATTTTGCCCCATTTTCTTGCCACAGTTGTTAAGTGAATCACTGCAATTATTAAGTTAGAAACCCAGTCGTTAAGTGAATCTGGCTCCCCCATTGACTTTGCTCGTCAGAAGATTGCAGAACGGAATCACATGACCCAGGGACACCGCAACCGTCACAAATAGGAGCCAGTTGCCAAGCATGCGAATTTTGATCATGTGACCACGGGGATGCTGCAACGCTTTTAAGTGTGAAAAACGGCCACAAGTCACTTTTTTCAGTGCCGTTGTAACTTTGAACGATCATTAAATGAACTGTTGTAAGTTGAGGACTACCTGTATTTCCAACTATTCTTGGTCTGAATCTTTAAAAAGATGGGGATTTCCAATAAGACTGAATATATTGAACATGTATGTCAAGTGTAGCTTTGTGTTTAAAATGCGGCTACATAGATCCCTGGAGCCAAATGCTCTGCTTTCCGTGTGGCAACTTTTATGACAGTTTTCCCATAGAGGCCGATGTCTCTGATCTGAGTGAGCACGAGTGGATCACTGCTGAGCCGTTCTCTTTTGCAGTCTGGTCAAATATATCAGAACCCTCCTGGAGGAATAGTGGATCAGACCCAGGAGGACGGCTTGATCCTCAGTATGGTCAAGCTCAGTCTTGTGGGCTTTCAGATGATAGCAGCTTGGCTTCCCTGTTCAGAAAGGGGTGGGCCAGGAAAAGTAAAGGTACAAGGATTCACCTCCTTTCTTAAAACAAGACAGCTGATTAAGTTTTGGTTCCTTACTGGAATCTCCTTAATGTGCAGAGTTAAGAAGCTG
>JANHGD010006991.1:45423-55744 GCA_027560375.1 Imantodes cenchoa
CACAGTATAGTTATCATATATCATAAAGCTTCGCAGATCACAGTATAGTTCAGGAGTCTCCAAACTTGGCAACTTTAAGACTTGTGGACTTCAACTTCCAGAATTTTTCAGCTAGCATGGCGGGATAAGGAATTCTGGGAGTTGAAGCCTACACATCTTAAAGTTGCCAAGTTTCGGAGACCCCTGATCTAGGAGAACAAAAACCTCCCCTTCCTAGACTTGCTACCTTGCAATCCAGTTGGCCCTTTTGTTAGGGATGGGAATTAGAAGTAAAAACGGTTCAGCTTGCCCACCACCAAAGGCCCTATTTGCTTTCAAATGACCCTTGGCCCCAGTCTGTGATAAGCAATTGAGTCAGCTCTTAGTTTCAGCAAATCCTGTAGCCTTAACCGAGGTTGCTTGCCCCAGATAGATTAAGAGGCAGCAGAGCTGGATTCTCCACCAAACTACGAGTTAATATCTGAACAGAACTCTGGCTACAAATCCATCTGCACCCTCTGGGTCCCAGCAGACTACACTGGGGTGCTCCCACATGCGTGAAGACAACCTGGCTGGCACGCCGGAACCCATAAGAGCAACGGGTGACCTCTCCGTGTGCCCAGATAAATGGCTCTGCATGCCACTTCTGGCACGCGTGCCATAGGTTCCCCATCATGGCACTAGGCTCTCTAGTATGGGTAATCCTCAAGTTACAACCGGTCGCTTAACAGCCATCTGAAGTTATGACCAACCCCCCAAAATGGAGCGTACAATCCAGATTTGAAGTTCTGACAGTGGTCATTTCTGGAGCTCAGTAGTGCAGTTGGCATTTAAAAGTCATTTGCCGCGTCCTCTAGTCACGTGACTACATTTCATGAATAGCTTTGGTGAAAACTGGCACTTATTTCTGTTTTTGGCAAAACCGCAATCATAGCAAATCATAGGTTTGCTTAACAATTCCACCAAAAAACAAACAAACATACAAACAAAAATCACGTCCAGGAACAAAATGGAAGCTCTAAGTATGTAGCTCTATAGAGTAAATGAAGGGAAGTCAAACAGTGGCCAGAACTCTTGAAAAATCTTAGGCCTGGTCTGTCTTTATATGGTTCTGCTGTTTGCTCTGGGAAACAAGAACCGCACGCAACATAAATGTGGGCGAAAGCACGCGAAACAGCACAAAGCCCGCCGTTTCCGCTTACTTTTGTTGAGAAGCCAGGGCGAAGGCATCTTGTTTTTCTCGGGTGATACCAAATCTTTCTGCCACGTTCTCGGAAGTTATTCTGAAAAAACAATATTAAAAGCATGCGGATCAGTTCGTTGGTTCTAAAGCGTCTTTTTATCTCTTTATTAAGAAGAAGAAGAAGAAGAAGAAAAAGACAGAACAAATGGAACCCTGTGTCTGCTGAATGTTCTAACTCACAAGGTACCATAAATTAATTCAATGACTGCAATCGTCACATCCTCCCAAAAGTAACTTTTCAGTAGTTAAGTGAGATGGTGGAAGTGGAAGCCTGGAGTAAAAAAGAGACACTACTAAGCTCATCTTCCAATTATGTAAAGCACTTTTTTTTTTCCAGAAATGAAAAATTGGGTGCATTTGTTCCCCTTCACGATGACTGCAATTTTTACTTTTATAATAACGCAGGATTTTTGATAACAATGCTGGGTGTGACAGGATGATATTCCAAAACTAATGAAGCGAGAGGTATTGCATCCACCCAGTCATCACTCACTTTCCCAGAATCTTATCAAGGAGCAACTGGTATCGTGCGTTTCATCTAGCAGTGGCTAGATTTAGTGGTGTTGCTCAATCAACAACATTTGTTTGTGGTTGTGTAGCACAAAACCAAACAGTCCACATCGTGTCCCAGGACAACATGGGAGCCCAGACCGTACTGAACAGAGAAACTAAAGCCGCAGCCTCTTACCCCATTGGGATCAGGCAGTCCCTTGCTTTGCTGAAGTCCATCATGCGAGAGCTGACGTCCCCAGGGTTGGTAGCGCTGCGGAGAGACATGGTCTCCACTCTGTGGGGAGGAACAAGAAATGGGGGCTGTGAATCCCTCTCATTTAAAAGTAATCCTCAACGTAAAACCACTCGCTTAATGACAGTTCGAAGTTCCAACAGTGGCTTATGACCGTTATTAACACAATCACTGCAGCACTCCTCATGGCCATGTGATCAAAATTCAGATGCTTGGCAACTGGTTCCAATTTATGACGGTTGCAGTGTCCCAGGGTCATGTTATCCCCTATTGCGACCTTCTAACAAGCGAAGTCATTGATTTACTTGACAGTTGTGTTCCTAACGTAACAACTGCCGGGATTCACTTAAAAGCAAGAAAGGTCGTAAAATTGGGACAAAACTCCATTAACAACTGAACCGCTTAGCAACAGAAATTTTGGCCTCCATCGTTAGGGTCAAATTTTTCAACTTTCAATTTCCAAACGTTAGGGATTGCTCAAAAGTTATGGCGTGCCTTAAGGGATTGTGAAGATACTTTGGTTACTTTAATATAATTTAGATGTGCTTGATAAGCATAAATATTGTAACATTTTATATACATACATACATACATACATACATACATACATACATACATGGTTTCATTTGTCATTGAGGGCTATTTGCGTACAAGCCATGCATGGATTCCTCAAAAAACCAAATGAATAAGTAAGCATTTTAATTGAACTAAATACATGAAGTTATTGTACAACGAAAATGTAAATCAATGTGAACCATGGACGGCTGGAAAATATTTAATTAAAACTCCAAAACTTCTGTACCCCAGAAGAAAGTCCATTTGGACTTGTTCCTTGGCAAACTCATAGAAAAGTTCATGGTCAGCACTATTTCAAGAAATTTGCAGAGTCTGCATTTGGCTCCCCACTATCAGATCCAGATTCAGGAGAGATCCGTGCTTCAGGCATTCCCTACTTTCACTTCAAAATGACCCAGTGCATTCTATTTCTTCAAGAGTGGCCTATCCTAGCACAACTGTTCAAGACCTTCCGGAGGCCATGACAATAGGGGCCAGGCCAGCTGGATCTCAGGGGAAGGGTACTCCAAATGGCAGAGTTGGCAGTAGGGAAGGACCACCTTCTAGATCAGGGGTCTCCAACTTTGGCAACTTTAGGCCTGGCAGACTTCAACTCCCAGACTTCTAGGAATTGAAGTCCTCCAGACTTAAAAGTTGCCAAGGTTGGAGACTCCTGTTCTAGACGTCCCAGTTTCTTTTTCCTGATGACCAAATGTTCTGAATATTAGGATATTTCTCCTAATACTTAACCTCTATCTACTTCCCTACAATTTCAACCTATTGATTCTGGTTCTGTCCTCTGGAGCAACTTAAAAAAAATTACTCCTTCTTCTATAGCTCACTCCTTAGGTATCTGAAGATTGCTTTTAAACCTCTTCTCATTCTTCTCTTTTATAAATTAAACAGAGACTGTTTCTTCAACTATCCTTCATAGAACTTGGTTTCCAGTCTCCTCCTCATCTCGGTACCACTTCTCTGAATTTTATTGCATTTTTTAATGTGGGTTTTAGACTGTGGTGCCCAGAACTAGACACAATATTCCAAGAGGAGCCTAACAAAGGCAGAATAGAGTGGACAATTACATCTTCTGATCTGGAATCTATTAATGGATCCTAAAAGATCCACTGTTTTTTTACAAGCTGGATGAAATGGCTGGCTCAGGCCAAGACCCCCAGATCCTTTTCATTTGCATTATTATTAAGACATGTCTACCCACCCTATATTTGGAGCCAAGGTGGCTCAGTGGTTAGAGTGCAGTACTGCAGGCCACTGAAACTGACTGCTAGTTCAGTAGTTCAGCAAATCAAATCTCACCAGGCTCCAGGTTGACTCAGCCTTTCATCCTTTCGAGGTGGGTAAAATGACTACCCAGATTGTTGGGGGCAATATGCTGATTCTGTAAACCACTTAGAGAGGGCTGGAAAGCATTATGAAGCAGTATGTAAGACTAAGTGCTATTGCTATTGCTATATTTGAGGTTTTCAGTTTTTATTATAGTTTCTCATCCCTGTTTCCCAGAGTGAAACTCTAGCAGCATCTCCTGCATATTAGAGGCCATCCTCGAAACTTCTGTTATTCTTCCTCACCAAACAGAGTAGGAAGATGAAATAGCTGTACAATAGTTAAAAAAAATGAAAATCACATCTATATAGAGAGCTTTGGTGTTAATTGTGAAGCAGTGGTAGCATTCTGTCCTCCCTGTTAGTGTCCGCCATAGGAAGCAAAACCATTCAATTTCTGTCTCTGTTGTCATTCAGGAGTCATTGTGAAACAGTTCTGAAGCAGTTCTGTTTGGTCTGTTCCTAGCCTTGGGGTTCTTGCTCTTTCTCTCTCAAGCTAAAGGCACCATGGTACTGCTTCAAGGAGCAAGCAAGCAGAATGGAATAGTTAGCGTTGATGTTTTCTCTAGCTGGTTTCCTCTCTGAGTGTCTCAGAAAGGACATTAAAAAGGACAAGGATAGATGGTGTTATGATAAATGTATATCCTCTGGGTGTTGTGCCCCTAACTGCCAAACAGCTGATTGATACAGGAGGCATGGTTGCTCAGCTCTGCTCTCTCAACCAAAATTCCAGAAAAACTAATAATTGGCTGTCATGGGCCAGATGAGCCAGATGTGGAAAGTCTATTTTTGTCTGCTTATTGGAAAGTTGGAGGAAATATCGAGCAGCTCCTCTGAAATAGTCAGCATTTCAGGATCAGCTAGCGTAAAAAAAAAGAAGCTTGGAAATATTTCTAAAGATTTGAAAATGTAGTGGTGTGGAAGCAGCAAAAGTATATTACTAATCTGGAATTGATTCTAATTGGTATGTTGGTCTCTGCATGCTCATGTTCTATTTCCAAACTGTTGTTTAGGAAATATGTATTCTCAGATATAATGGAAAAGAACCTATATATCAGCACCTTTGACATGGTGCTGATATATATCCATGGATACTCAAGGCTGAATATATTTTATTTTTAATGCTATTGTCTTTTTTGAGCCAAAGGAGACAATTTTCCAAATGGAATACTTTAATAAAAGTACCAGTCTGAGGGAAAAAAATAAGGCTAACAATCTTTTTGTAGGTAGAAAATAACAATTCTAACCAGGCAATTGCCAGACTTGGCAATTTAACTAGAGAGATTTCAAATTCAGAAGTGACAGCATCTATCTGCAAAGGCAAATATCTGTCATTCAACAAACTCCAATATTCCAAGGCAGGAAGTTAATAAAGCAAGCATGACCACTAAATGTTACCTCGAATGAAAATGCAGACGGTAAAGAGATTCATAGTAACCAGTTGCAGATACAGTTACATAACTGTTTCCCTTAATATATTCTACCTAGAACATAGAAAAATAATTCACGTTATTTGAGAGACAGTATGTGTTCTCCTTCAATATGGAACCAACATTTGTTTATTTTCTAAAAATATAATTACTAACTGGCAAGAATTTATGTAAATAGATGTTATGAAATTGTACTTCAGTACATGAAAATGAGTAACTGTGTAAAACATATTGCAGTAATCCAAGGCATGTTTGGCTGTAAGCAATGCCTCCCAATTTAGGAATGGGGACCAGTGGCATATAGGGTAGAAGGTTGTGTAAAGGTTGTTCTAGCCACAGCTAACCCCTGCTCCTCAAACTGTGATTCCAGCTGGACCACCAGACTGTGTACCAACTCTGTTTAGGAAAGTGTTACCTCATCATGTTGAAAAATTATTAAATGCAGATGCCCTAAAATCCACAACTGCTCAGTCTTATCAAGGTTGAATTCTTCCCAATCCACACACACATAGTTTCCAGGCCCTATAGTCTGTGAACCTGCATGTTTAAAGCTAAGTATTAAAACTAGAGTCAAACAGTAAAATATAATTTTAGCATCACAATTTCTATGTGCAATACAGCAGATGTTCCCTCTGTTCATAATAGCTCCATGATCCAGCTGGTTGAGCCTAAATGTGGGAAGACTTACCTGAACTTTAAATTTACAAATGAGCTGGGGATTTATTGTGCTAGTGGATCATTACAAATACCAAATATATCAAGAAAAATTTCCCTTTTTTCCAGCACCAATTACCAACTGCCACCAGATTGCAAGAACATAAGTGAGCAGTCAGACAAGGAGACCTGAACACATTGGTAGCCTCACATTGGAATAAACACGGACATACATTCAATTTTGCAACTATTAAGATTGTTGGATGAGCAGGGACAAAAACAGCCAGGGAAGTTATTGAAGCCTGGGAAACAGGCCCCTTATCAGTCAACAGGAGTGGTGATTTACCACCAGCTTATCAAGGATTTAGGAGGCGAGGGCTTGGAACCACAAGGAACCAACAACCAATGACTTAATAGCCGACCATTAACACCTCAGTCAACATCTAAAAAGCCACCCAGGACAGGCACCATATAAATACTACACACAGAATAGCCCAAAGCACACATTCTGCTAGAGAGAAGTTCCCTGAGAATGGGCTCCAGCACCTCTTGTCCCAGTGACAATCCAGATTGGATCCTGTAGCAACTATCAACACAGAACTTTCTCAGTTTGGGAAACCATCTCTTGTCCACCTCCAGTGGTGGGATTCAATTTTTTTTTACTAGCGGTTCTGTGAGAGTGACTTGGCAGCCATGGTGTGACTTGGTGGGCATGGCTTGGTGGGCAGGGCAGGGCAGGGAAAGGTTATTGCAAAATCTCCATTCCCTCCCCACTCCAGGGGAAGGTTACTGCAAAATCTGCATTTCCTCCCCATCAGCTGGGACTCAGGAGGCAGAGAATAGATGGGGGCAGGGCCAGTCAGAGGTGATATTTACCGGTTCTCCAAACTATTCAAAATTTCTGCTACTAGTTCTCCAGAACTGGTTAGAACCTGCTGAAACCCACCTCTGTCCAGCTCATATTCAACAACAGCAACCCAAAATAAATAATATTAACAATTAAGTAGCTCAACTGGGTAGAAGTAATTTGGATGGATCCACTTAGTGCTGCGTTTAAACTCAATAGCTTATAAATTCACAAAAGCTGTCAAAGAGCAACAGCTGATAGGTTCCTCCTCTGCCGATAAAGGGCAATGTAACAGATTGCATATTTGTTCTGAACATTGGAGATGCTAGTTGAAACTGTCAGCTAAGTGAGCAGAGTTATCATGAATTCTCAATCCCCATATAGCAGAGTGTATGTGAGTGCCTCTCTCTGTGTGTCTGTGCACGTCACTGTGAGTGTGTCCATATAAATTTTGCTTGTTTTTGCCTGCCATCTGTAGACACTGCCTTTATTGTTTTGTCTCCTGGGTGGTGATGGCATGGAATATTCAAGAGCTTGGGTGAATGTGTCACCAATAAAGCTTATAAGGCAGCAGTGAAAGATGGATGTGATTATGGAAAGCCTCAAGCTTAGAAACAAGAAGACTAGAAGCAAAGCAGTTGCAGGTTGAAGGGTTAGAAACTGACAAGAGAAGGCTGATTGGGAAGATTTGTTAAAAGCTGTGAAAGGAGGCAAGGTAAGGGAGAAGAAAAATAATGAAAGATAAAGGAAGAGATGGAAATGGAAAAGTAAAAGCATCATAAGGCAAAACTAAAAGGATGATGTATTCTAGCAAAATAGAAAAAAAGTTGATGACTGATAAGCTGATATATGTCTCAAAGAGGGGTGAATAATAAGTGGGAAGGATTACAGCAGATAACAAATATGGGAAGGAAAAAATGCGGCTACAAGAGGAATTTTGAGAGAAACAGAAGTCAAAAAGAGGATTAGGGGGAAAAGAAATCAAAGAGACAAAGAATTAAGAGAAAATGTTGGCCCTTGACAAAAAGAGATAAATAATGGATCTTTTGGAGGGATAGAGATCAAAATTGATCCCTCAGCTTTTTCAAGTTCATAAACTGAAGGCCACGTGAAATTAAGAGTCACATGGATTCCTGACCTCAGGTTGCCTTCCTCTACTCAGAACTGTTAACCTCTTTGTTCTTCTTTAGCCTTCTTCCTTTTGGTTAGTAAGATCTGTTCTTACAGAGAGAACAGCCTGTCGTCTGTGGCAGTGAAATTCTTGCTCCAGAGTGATTCAGTTATGCTCTTTTGTACATATAATTACAGAAAACATATTCAAGGGAAATAAACACTCAAATTACTATTACTCTGCACACCTATGTGAGGGGAGGCATATGGATTTAGGAGATTTTTAAATTTTTCTGTTTAGATATAACATGAAATAGATGTCCCATGAAGACTGCATTATGATCTTCAGAACTGACAAAGCAATTGATTTACTTACTGGTAAATTTCATGAACTTCTCTAAAAGTACTTCACCCTACATGCTATGACTGGGATAAGTCAAGTAAGATGAAAGAGAACAATGAATTTTCCTATGGCTAGGAAAGTTTTGCAGAAGCTCCTCTTTTTTTGCAATCACATCAGTATTGTAGAAGCCCTTGAATGAAAGGGCCTCTTATATGCCACTCCGTTTATTGATATCACCATGTAGGATAATGATGAAGAACGCAGAGGAAGAGAAAGAAATAGAGGGGGAAATAGTTGCCTTTTTAGCAACTTAATGTGTTGGTACAACAGGTTCCATTTCTGTGACAAACAGTAAGGGAAAGGATATGTACTTCAACCCTGAGGTGGCTTTAGCAATGGCAAGAAACAAACTGAGGCAGGCATGAGATTTCCCTTTCAAACTCCTGGGGCTTACAAAATTTACCATAACTTTTCTTCTCAGTTATCTTCACTTAAAGGAAAATTAGTTGTCTGTCCTGAATTATAGTGCCAAATAATTTCAAGTATGTACTATTAATTGAAATAGTCCAAGCTAGATTGGAAGTATGACAAAATACCTAGAGATGACAAGATCTAGTTCCTATTAAACAAGTACATTAAAGCTGCTACAAAACAAAATGCAATTACCATTATTCTATAATTGCTAATTAATTGGCATTAATTATTCTTTTAATTGCTGTCCCTCGGTACATGACATACCTTGTATACAAATAAAAGAAGGTTTTAAACAGTCGATATCAAACTGGGTTTGTGGAAAGGGAATCACACTATAAAATACTGTCACTTAAACAGCATCATTCATTCTTACTTCATTGTCTTTGTTTGTTTTTTTTAATCTCTCCTTCATGTGACATAAGAAAGGTGATCCATGTTTTCCAGTCTTTAACACTATCTTTCTTCTTTTACTTTACATTTCACCTGACAACTTTCTCAGTTTCATTACTAGCTCCTATTACACAAGATGATTGTCCTGGGGACATGAAATAGAACTCTTCATTTTGTACTTTGGAAATATGAAGATTTAATATAATCTAATCAGTAAACCACAGTGTTGGGAAGAAGCCTATAGGGTTCTGTTCTGTTCTCTTCTATAATAGCTCTCAGCCACAGAAAAACAAGGTTTTTTCCATTATTATTATTATAATGATTAAGTATATTTTATTAAAGCTTTTTCCTGACATTTTTCAAACATTGCTTCTTTCACCTATTCCTTTCTATTCCTCTCGTTTTCTCCTGTTCTGTTTTTGTTCAAGGTCTCCGTGTGCTCCTTACTTTTATTACATATGACATCTGGCGTGCTATTATTATTTGGTTCCTTCCTTTGCTTTTGCTTTGCTGCCTCTTCTAGGTCAGAAAAGAAATATGGTACACATGCTTGGTTGATATTGTTCATTCTAATGTGATATTTTTTTTAAAAGCATCTCTGCTTTCTGAAATGAATGCATTTCTTCAAGGGTTTTAATTAGTAACATCATTAAGAATCTGCTTAGGGTATTAAAAGAAAAAGTAAGCCCATCTTTTACAGCTGGAACAGTTCAAAGGAAACCAGGATAACTTTTAACTTACATGAAGCCTCATCTGATTCATCGGGGCAGTCCGGGTCTCCATCACAAAGCCAATTCTGAGACACGCAGGTCACACGATCGTGACAAAGAAACTCGCCTACCTCACATACGTGATCTGTAAACACAAGCAAAGAATGGACATGGTTAATGGATAACTAAAAATAAGGAAGACAATCAATGAAACAAGGAAAATGCAATATAGTCTTTTCCTTCCATGAAATCCGAAACAACAACATGAAAAGGTCTACATTTATGATTTGACACAGGTGTATGACACACCCTCAGAAGCATCCTATATATTTGCTCATTGTCCTATTTCACTGGGTAGCATGCTCACTAACTCACAAATCAAATGTATGCTACAGGGGAGAAAATACCCAGCTGTATCCCACAGTGCTCTCTCTCTCTCTCTCTCTCTCTCTCTCTCTCTCTCTCTCTCTCTCTCTCTCTCTCTCTCTCTCTCTCTCTCTC
>JANHGD010006991.1:83435-98949 GCA_027560375.1 Imantodes cenchoa
GATATTTGAGTCAAAAGCCATGCAGTTCATTTCTTCCTGGGGCACTGCTGGTTTTGATCTTTTTGATGTGTGTTTGAACCATTTTTGTTGTTATCAGCACATCTTCTGTTTGCTTTCCATCAAATTCTTTCTCAACTTTATTGATGCATTGAGGTTTTCTTTATTCTATGTATCATTATACCACAAAGTTTTCCATATTTAACTTTTTTTCCCCTTTATCAGGATTTGTGAGTACACCATATTTTCTAGAAAAGCTTCTAGGCTTTTATAGCAGAAATGTCGGTTAGTTCTAAACATGGTGTTTTGTTTAGACTGAATTATTCAGTCTAATAGCATTGAAGTTTCTTGAATCTGCCACAAGGACTGCTTCATTTCTTCTGAATTTTCTGAGCCTAATATTCTTTCCTACGCTTAAACTTTTTCTTTTTAAACAAGTCTAAATTTTTCAGATTGCTCAAATTTACCTGAAGGTTTGGTTTGAGTTTTTTTTAACTTTGGTTTTTCCTTTCCAAATACTTTTTCTGCATTTGTGCACACATCTTCCATCTTGATTCCTTGAGATTGCCTGGATAAATCAATTGGTTGGCAACATTTTCAGTGTCAATGAGCTGCACAGCATAAACTTTAATAAACAAAGAAATAAACAAATTAATAATAGAATAAACATTTCCAGAAATGGTTGGCCATTGTCTTCTTCCCAGTGCCAAGAGAGAGTGACTGGTCTGAACTCACACAGCTGGTGGCATGTCTAAGATAGGATCAGAACTCACAGTCTAACAATTTCTAGACTAATTTTAACTATGGTACTATACCAAATTGGCCCTCACTAGTCCAAGTTGTGATTGCAACAAGCAATGGAATATATAAGTTCATTCATTTATTTAAAAGGAATTCCTTTGATGACATGTAGAAGATTTTCTCCGGGTTTTTTGTTTGTTTGTTTGTTTATTGGTTAATCATAGTGTGCTTCTGTTTCCCAAGTTATTCACTGTTGTTTCAAATCAAAATTACATTCGAAAGTTTCCACAATTTCTTTCACTTTTTGTTGTCCAAATTCAATTATCTATAATGTCAAGTTGTTTAGGAAGCACACATATATTATTTACTCTTCACATTTATCTTCAGGGAAAAGGCTGTTCAGAATAATGTGATACTGATCTATCCTCTTTAGTTCAGTCATAGTTGAATCTGAGGATTTTTTCTTTCCCTATAGGAACATCTGCCTTTGAAATCACCTTTCTGATGTTCTAGTCTGATAGTCGCAAAAATAAATGTGTTTTCTAGATTTGTTATCATTATCATCTGCTATTTTGTCCACTTCCCGTTGCCTTGCAGTTCGTTGCACTGGTTGTCTAGAAAAAGAATCTGAGATGCCTAGGAACCTATAGCATTGGGATGCCCATCTGATGTTGTCATTTGATGCTCAGGAACTATTATATCTGCGCAGCCCTTGTTGATCCAGGTGACAGTTGACCTAATATGAAAAAACTTTCTAGTTTTTACCATTGCAAGCTGGCGATGAGGCAATTATTGGGATCACATTGTAGATACACTTAGTCAAGGCTGCATCTGAGATCTTTCTGGTATAGATAATGCTTCTAGGAGGTAGGATCTCATCAGGATAGTTCTCAACATCACTAATTTGTACAAGCCCCTCCACCACAACCAGGTGGAATTCCATATATTATTCCATAGAGGATGATGATGATGATAATGATGACTACTGTGGGAATTATACCTAATTCCCACAACACTGTCCTATGTCTAAGGATATTTACCTCTGTAATAGGTGTGTATTGCATTACCCTTCTCATCTTTCCTACTACCATCTCCTATTGTAACTTATGTTTATTATTACTTTCATTGTTTGAATGTATACGGAAAGCTTACGCACTGGAGACAAATTTCTTGTGTGTCCAATCACACTTGGCCAATAAAGTAGAATAGAATAAAGAATATTCTATTCTATTACTGCTGTTGTTTCTCTTGAGAGCAATATGAATACAACTTCAGAGTTATAATTTCCTTCCCACTGAACTTTAAGATTGTTCTAAGAAAACAATACTTTTAATCAAAGTCTAAATGAAAAGTTCTGGCTGTGCCACCCAAGTAGAACTGCTTCAAAGATATCAAAAGTATACTGTCATATAGCAGATGTTCTTGAGTAAACATCTTTCATTATGCTCCATAACAAATTAAGATGATTTTTTAAAAAACCAATTAGCACAAATGTTCAGCTTTTTGTTCACTGTGCTATTTAACACATTTAGAATCTTAAATATTTAATATAGTATTATCTCAGTTAAAGACATAAGAAATCCAAGCTAGTTTATAAAATAAATCATAAGCTTATATGTAAGCACCCACAGAGATATATAAGGTAAAGAATAAATAAAGCAGAGTTCATACAATATTATTGCTCCTATTTAACAATTACTACTGTTATTAAATATTCATAACTGATCATCGGTCTCTTAAAGCAACATTTAAAAGATAAAACTCTGCAATATCAAACAATAATTGCAGATAATGATTCCATGTATTTTTGTATGTGTGTATTGCAATCAATGACTGCCGTTAGAAATTAATATTTGAGCATAGGTGAGAGTTATAGAAATAATTTCTGTATCAATTTATCTCAATGATAATTTAATGATATAGATAGTTTTAATGTAGACTATTTATATATTACAATGACAAAACTTCTCTCTTCTACAAACTAATTTGTAGTACCGGAATATAATAAATATAATGTAGTAACTGTGGGGTCCTTGGTGCCCTCTAAGCATGAAACATCTTACCACTAGGTAACATCATCAAGGCTGTTATATAATGTAGCATATGTAAAGTCTTCATTTATATGCATACCTGAAGAATTTAGGAATTAATAATGTCTTCTCCAATATGACCTCAGTTTGTATCTCTCCAAACTCTATGCTAATGTGGAAGTGGTATATATTGGGCAGCAGTTGCCTTTAAACCCTTATTCAGTCTATAAGTAGAAATAAGGACCCGAGACCAATTATAGATGGTGCATTCAGAAATTATCATACTCCTTTTATAGTTTGAAAAGAATGCTTATTCATTCAGATCCAATGCAGACAATGATTTTGTTAACACACATGTCAATACTTTTGAGCCTATCTAGCAATAGTTATTATTGTACATCTGATTCTTTCAAACTGCAGCAGATTATTTTGACCATCTAAAAAATCAGAGATATGATTTGAATGCAGGAGTCTAATTTCCATACAATGATATGGAACAGAGTGCTTTTTATTCTTTCTGTTTTAAACTTAAGTATCAATTTGGAATTATTGTTAAGGATTATTCCTGAAATAATCCTAGTGCTGCTATTTTGGAGGCATAAAGCTATACATTTGGTGTATAGCTTGAAGATCTTAAAAAGAGATCTTAAAAATATTTTTTTTAAAAAAGGTCTCCACTGCTATCCATTTTTTAAACTCAATATGGCTAGCAGAGAGGGCCTAGCCAGGGTAAGTATGAAGAACTACATTCCACAACCTTAATCTTGAAGATGCTGATAAATCTATTATTGTGAAGTTCAGAAGCAACATATTCATAATCAATCATTTCTCTCATTGCTTCTATGATAAATGATCTCCTTATTGTTCCAGAAGCAATGTTGGAATTTGACAATTCATTGACCAAATGTGATATGTTGTTGTTGTTGTTGTTTTTAAATCAAATAAACATCACATTCTAAAAGCAACAAGAGCTGGTAAAAACTGAGGAATAAATACAAATGAACAATAAACACTTTTGGGTGCCATTTTATCCTAATTAAAATCCAGAATGTTGTTTACTGCATAATGTTTATTTAATTGGGGCTGGAGAGGCACAAGTAACAATTTACTTTTATTGTTCGGTAATTCTGCTCAGCTTCATTTGATCACACACACAAAAGAAGAATTTTCACAAAGACAAGCTCTGCGGTCCCCCTAGAATTCACCACCAGGATTTCTTTCTAATGGATTAACCATTTCAGTATGAACTTTGACGCTCTTACGGTTCCTCCTCATATTCAACCTATCACATCAAATGAGGGACTAAAATTAACAGAAACAGTGGATAATTTAGCTCCTTCAAATTATATTTGCTCTCAGGAAGACAGGCTATTATATCTTAAGGAAAAGCATAATGAGAAATTTTATGAGCTGATGGTTCACATCAAGAAGAGGGCATGCAAAGAATGGAGATTTGATTAAGGTTCACCTGGAACCTTAAGCTTCAGCATATCCAATTGGAAACAAATTTAAAAACAAAAATGAAAACAACTCCTTACATAATAGGAAAATTAAATGCAAGCCTGAGACACCAAGAAAATTGTTTTGTTTTTAGATTTGTGGGCAACAGGATGTTTGGAATAAATCAATGTTAGGACTAAACAATGTTAGGGCAAGACAAACATTTAATTTATTATCGGTCAGTATTTGAGCATTAGAAAATGATTGCTCTGTTATCCCTTTGGAGAGCTCAAAGGAACAAAGGATGGATGTTGATATGGGAAGAAACATGTGTTCCCAATAATATTCTGATGATTACCAGTGTGTTGCCATTAAGAATAACTGGGAATGAAAAGGCCTCTTTAACTAAAGGAATCTTGTTTAAAACTAATTTCCCCACAGCAAAATTCTGTTGATTGGCAACATCAGAGCTGAAATGAGTGTTAAGTACAACCCAGCATAACAAGTCCATAAAGCTAAGAAACGCAGGTTAAAATACTGAGGCTGATTATACAACAGAAATAGGGCGGGGAGGATGGAAATTTGCTATCAATCAGCAGCACATTATCCTTCAAAACCAGTTTTTTATTATTAAATTATATACTTTTTATTATCAAATGATAACAATACCTAGGAATAATAATCCCATTAACTGTGATTCATGAGGAAACAATTTAGTGTTCAAGTAGCAGTTGAGACTGACAGCAATTCACGAGTCATCCAACCTCCAGTGTTGATAAAATAAGAAACAATTTTATGTCTAATGTTTGCAATTCTGATATGGTAGGAAAATAATTTGAGATTTCTTTCATAGCCTCTGCTACCACAGGTAGAGATTTTTATTTGAATGTATTTATTCATTGTCCAAATTTGTACTGTATAGCTGTCATACTGGGTGGTGTACAGCAATCCAACAGAACAGCCCCTTCATAAAACAATTGATATAAAATTATAAGAATACAAATTAAAAGATAAATGTTATAAAAATATATAAATCCTTGACAGAGAGAATAAAAATAGCCACCTCATAAAGTATTTATACAATATATGAATTCATACAGTTGTCTACCTATCAGAAGAAAAAGCTGCAATTTTTCACTCAGAAATTCTGCTTAAAATGTATTGAATTTAAGCAGCCAAGGTGAAAGAAAGTGGCTGGGAATCTCACTCCTTTACTATCATTAGGAATTTTGGTATAGATCAGTGGTTCCCAACCTTTTTCTGGCCATGTCCCACCTAAGCATCTCTAAAATCCTGATGCTTCCCCCCACATATAATTCTTACTATTCAAAAAGCGAACTCCTACTCACGTGGAGGAAGCCTAAAAGGTCATTAACTTGGTTTAAACAAGGTTCCAATTGCTACCATTAAAAGTCAAATTGCCCCCCTGTGTGGTGTGGGGCTCACGTTGGGAACCGCTAGTATAGATTTTCAAGGGAGCACCATTGCACTATGAAGAAGTCATATAAAACCACATTAGCAGCCATAAAATAATTGATTTCTGTCCTTTAGAAACACAATGTTTCTTCTTTGAACAAGTCCATCTTAAACCGATGGTCCTGTTAAAGCCATATTTCTTCAAACAGAGTTGAGTGCTTTGTTCTCAAATAACCACTTTACAACAGCAAAGTTCTTACTCCTGTAATTTTAAAAATATCCACACGAAGTTTGCTAAATTCCAAACATATCTTCTGCCAAGTCATTTTCTTCTGTATCTTAAATGCTTCTGACAGGTTTCCTGGAAGTTCCCCGAAATGCATGTGCAGAATACAGGTTAAAATCTAACTGAAGCACATACAGGAACATCTACAAAAATTCAGATCCTTGAGAAGAGGTGGGGGATGAGTGGGAAAAAAAGGCAATTGTATAATTGCAATGAATACATTCCACCTCTCCACCTCACCCCATATGCTGCTGAGTTGAAGCGTAGATACCCCCTTTTCTCCTGCAGATGCAATTCACTCCAAAGTATAAAATTGGAGGAGAAAATATCAACAAATTTAAAATAATCCATATTCTATGAAACCATAGGGGATACCCTTCCATGGGGGCATATTAAATATTTCAGGGTAATAAACCCAGTTCCAAGAACAAAATCCTCTCTTTGGCTCCCTTACAGCCTAATATCAAAATGTTTTTCTTGGGCATTTTTTTGTGTCTGGAATGTCTTGTTATTCATTTAGCCTAGAATGTGAAGAATGCTATTTCCCAGGCAAATTGCATTAGCCAGATTTCCAATTCCTACATTCCATGACCGACCATCTTTCATTTACTTCTTGCTTGAGTTCACCGCTCTGAATTAGTGAGCAGTCAACCAGAGGCGGATGATTCCTCCTGAACCTCTGCAAATCACTGTATAGACATTAGTAGTTAAGTTCAGGAAAATAAGAATGAACTCTTTTTATGTTATGTAGGTTTAAACAGACTGCTCTCTCACCTTTGGCAGATGTTGGACCACGCCGATAACAATGTCACTACTGCAATGCAGGTTACATTTTTGAAGAAGCAGGAAAACAACAACAACCCAGAATGCTTTCCGGAAACTGCACTTTCTATCCTTGGAGCATCAATCAACTCTATTGAATTTGTTCTTCAAATTTCTAAGGGCAGAAATATCAATAGAAGAGAATATTTGTAGTGCAGGTTTGATCCTTTCTGCTCTCTGAGCTTGGTTGTTTTCCTGCAGATGTTTCATTTCCCAAGTGGGTAACATCAGTGCTAGAAGGGAGTGGGGTTTGCTGTATGTTTGTATACTAGGGGCTTGCCCTGTCACTGTTGGTATTGGTTCTTGGTGGTTCTTTGATTGGCTGTTGTTTATTGTTCACTGTAGAAATGTACTCACTCTAATCTAAGCCACTGGCAGGGTTGTGCTCTCCTTCTTTAAAGCTTTTAAGGCATGCTATCTACCTCTACAGGTTGACAGAATAAATCATTTTGAGAATCAGAAACTCAGAATGTTTAAATAACGTTTTTGTCTTGTTCTCTGAATGCAATTCTTAGCTTCAGTAAAGATCAGTCTTCACATCACAGTTTAGGAAAGGCATGTTGGAAAGTTACATGTAATTTCCATATTGCTGATATAAGAGATCAATGTAGGCAAAACATTTGAGAAATCTGAAAAAAAAATTCAATGGGATAACATTTCTCATTAATGATTTACAGGTTCTAAGTTTTCTACTCAAATGAGAGAATGAAAATAACAGCTGAAATTTTCCATTTATCGCCCATGGTCATTGCCATGTATCAAATGTATGGATCAAACAATTAAGCACTCTGTAACCATTCATAGTTTCAATTCTACATAGGTTCAAACCATTATCATTCTAACTATAATTGTGTAGTGGGGTGCAGTAGATAAGAACAGGCCAGCATAGATGCAACCACATTTATTGACTCAAACTGGAACTGGGTAACGATAGGCAAATCCCTGTAATTTATACTCTAGGCCCACAGGGCCTTAACCAATCATAATATTTGAAAGAGTCTGCCCAAATATGAATGCTCTAAGTTTCCCTCCAAAACAGTTGAAGTTAACAGTTAGGGTAATCTAAAGGTTAGAGAAGATTAGAGCTTGTAGTGATCTAACAAGACTTTGAGGTATAACTGTATAATCAATAACATTGTGCAAATCAGAGTTAATGGATTGTGAAGTTTTATGATGGAGCAGTTAACAGGGAAGTCTCTATATGGCTTAGGACTGAAATTCCCAGAATCCCCAGCAAGTGTGTTTTCAGAGACAGTTTGAGAAAGGTGATGCCATCTATGGGTTATAAAGAGGTGAGCTGCTCTGGAATGAAGGATTCTATTCAATCACAAACTCCAAAGAGATGTAATAAGAGAATGAGAGGTCTAGAAATCACTCATTATTTTAATCACGAAGTAGAAACAAGTTCTAAAGCACTACACCTACTAACAGAAGCTTCCATCTAATAAAGAATGGGAATGAGCTTTGCCTTCTTGGTTTCCTGGGAAAAAAAGGCTGATCATTGTGAAAATCAGCATATTGGATTCCATGGGCATTTCTACTGACATTGCCAGGCAGGGTCCTCCTATAACATCTGCCCAAGTTGTCCTCAAAATCAACACAGAGCCAAGAATTATGCTTGTCTGGCTTATGTTTCGTTTACTTGAGTATGTTGCAGTTCAAGATGACCTGTTGGACCAGGCCAATAGACTGAGTCTGAAACAGGAGCAGGCCGAATTTGCCTCAGTATGACCCAAATATGATAGGACCTTTATCAGTTTTTTTCCAGAAATTTAACAGATGAATTAGATATGCATAGCAAACCTTAAGCCAGGATAAAATCCGAGCTAGTTACATGATATTGAATGGAGTTATACATTGCACTTAGCCATAACATTTTAATTGTACTAATTAAATAATTTTCATTTCTATCAATTCAACCACATTTTGTTGAATAAACCACAATTGGATGTTGTCAAACAATAATGGTCAACGCATGGTTTACAAATAATTACCCCCTCCAAATAAATAAATTCTAAGACAACTTAGCATGCTATCAAAATTTCTTTTAACCAAATCCAAATTTCTTCCTAAGATTAAAGACATAATGCAACCACATTGATGTGTTGAGAATATTAATGTGAGCATTTCCTGTAGAATAGAGAATGTGAAACATATTCTTACATATCCTGTATCACATGCTTTCACCCAAAGTGTGAAATGATTAGGAAGGCACAAGGACATCTATTTCCTGTCACACTCATTCACATTGTAAAATGGACAAAGTGCCAAGCGCTCAGCAGATACGTGCAAACAGATACTTGATCGGATTTGTCAGAGATAGATTTTGTACTCGGAAATGGTTAATTCAGAAATCTGAAAAGCAGAACATTACTGTACTGTGGCAGCAACAGGTCCATTTGATAAAAATTTATTAAGAGACACAGGTCCCTGTAGGTTGACAGATCAGCTACAGATGCTCAAAGATTGGTTGTGCTGTCATTAAAGGGAAGAGTGAACAGGTAGGTTTCGGGGTTTAAGTTAAAGACAGTACCAAGATGAAGAAATGGAGGAAGATAAACACTGATTACCGTTCACTTGGATAGGTTGTGGCAAAATTACACGTTGGGAGTGCTTCCTTATATTCTCAAGACCATTCTTTTTAGAACTGACTTCCAGTATTTAGCAGCAATAACTTTTAAGGAGAATTGCATCCATTTCGAAAGCACTAGATTAAATGCACCATTTTTAAGGAACTGCAATACTTCCTACTTATTACCCAGCCAAGCCAACACAATATTTACGGTATATTTTCACTTGCACAGCAGCAATAAAAGGAACAGTGGTGCAGTGTTTTTCCAAGTTTAAACCCCAAGGTCAATAAAGCAACTCATCTGAAAATAAACTGCTATGTAGAACAGATTCTTTTGAGATCAAGAAGATTCTGTGTTATTTACTGGTTTAAACTGCTTAATATCTGATGTGTGAGCTTCAATAAGAAATTATGTTTAATTTTAAGAGTGTACATCTTGCAATTATTAGATATGCAAACAGAATATGATCCAGTAATTTCAAAGACACAAACAGAATGTGAAAAATTCAATGTATTGCCGTAATTAGTAATTAAGGTCATTATGTTACAGCAAGATTTTTTAAAGCTCTGCAAACACCGATCAGAATTTATCAATTGTAGGTAATAGAGTTTTAAACTAAGCTAAGCTAAACTAAACTTTTAAATACAGGAATAATTAAACTTTCACTAAGTGCATCAGTGCACAATTTGGCGGGTTCTGCTGAACTCATGGTTCCTCCCAGGACAGCAGATGGAAACCATGCCCAGTTGGATGTCTATGGAGATTCTCAGGCATCCAGGTCATGGTTGTCCCAAAGGTGCATTTTCAAAAGGCAATTGGATTTTCTTTGCTTTTGCTCAAAGATGTTTCACTTCTGGAGAGCAGAACTAAAGAAGCTTCTTGGATGAGAAGCGAAATGTCTTCAAGCAAAAAACAAAGAAAGTCCAGTTGCCTTTTGAAAAAACACCTTTGGGACATACCCAGTTGGTTTAGTAGGGCCACCAACTCCATCATGTCATGGACCAGGAAAGACTGAAAGCAATAAATTTTTAATCACTCACTTAGACTACTACCGTGTTTCCCTGAAAATAAGAACCTGTCTTATATTTTTTTGAACCCTGCTTGGACTTATTGCCATGCACTCAAAAGCCTTATTATCAGGGGATGTCTTATTTTTGGGGAAAACAGGGTACAGTTTGCTTTACATATGAATTTTGAAGATGATTTGGAAGCTGTAGCTGGCACAGAACACAATAGTATGTTGTCTGGCAAGTGAGCAGCTGCTGTGGCCTAGAGGTGGAGCTCTTGCCTCACAATTAGGAGGTTGTAAGTTCAATTCTAGGTAGAGGTAGATGTAGGGTCTTCTGCTTGGGCAGGGGGTTGAGCTAGATGACCTGCAAGGTCCCTTCCACCTCTGTTAATCTGTAATCTGTAAGTGTTAATGCCATTCTTTAAGACCCAGAGACCTTAACCAAGATGCTAGTAATTACTGTAAAACCCTTTGACGCTTGGACCCTGGTTACAGCAGGGGTAATCTTCTTTCAGTAGAATCTGTCCATTTCAGACTATTTGGAAGGGAGAGGATGTTTCCGGTCCCCGACCTAAGAGAAATCAGAAGGATTGGAATCCAGAAAATAACATTCTCAGCTGTAGCTAAGCCTCCCAAATCACATATGGTCCTATACCAATGACAGTTTTATTAATAGTGACATAGATGTCAGCAGGATCTCCAAATTTCCCCAGTTTGGCTGCTTAGAACTGTTTTCTAAAGTCAGGTTGTGGAAGAGTGTGCCAAAATTACTTTCAAATCCTAAATGTTCTCCAAAGTGATAATACTGTTGCTAGCGCAATACAGTGTGTTTGGAACTGTTTGCATCAATTTAAATAATTTCATAATAAATTAACAAAACTTTATTTAACCAAAAACCCTTTTGGGGAACAGAATTATGCCTCTTCCAGAATTTCAACTGGCTGATGGCAGGGAATTCACAGAGGGATTGGGTCCAGAGACTTCAAATTCACTTCATTAGTGTTTCTGGAAGCTTTCTAAATGGCTAGCTTGCTGATAACATATAATATAGCATCTTGAGTCTCCTTCACAATTCTCCTTCCTTTTTATATATTCCAGCCAGTCCCCTACCTCTTTTTCCCTAATTCTGTTCTGCGACTGCATTCATTCAAATCATCCCATATTGATTATATTCCAGATTTCTAAATACAATATTGATTTTTTTAAATCTTCTCAAGGCCATTTCTATATGCGTGTTCAGCTCATTAGCCATCATGAACTACCATCGGTAGCTGTATTGCAAAGTAGACTTTCACTCATGCAAGAGGACTTCCTTTTTTCCAGACGGCACTCTCAGTTTTGAAATCTGAACCAGATCACTTATTTTATTCATTAAATTTATTTGCTGCCTCTGGGCGGCTTACAATAATAAAATCAAAGGGAAAAAAGATTGAAAGTTGTGGTAGTAGTAGTAGTAGCAGTAGTAGTAGTAGTAGTAGTAGTAGTAGTAATAGAAGAAGACGAAGAAGACGAAGAAGACGAAGAAGACGAAGAAGAAGAAGAAGAAGAAGAAGAAGAAGAAGGAGGAGAAGAAGAAGAAGAAGAAGAAGAAGAAGAAGAAGAAGAAGAAGAAGAAGAAGAAGAAGAAGAAGAAGAAGAAGAAGAGGAGGAGAAAAAAATTGCAAAATATTGTGACCTGGCCATTGAAACTACACAGCTATGGATGAAACATGTAACAATGATACCCATTGTCATCAGGGCACTTGGTACCATGTCCACGAATTTCACAAAATAACACCAGTGGAACTGCGCTACTCGGAACCTCATATATTTTAAGAAGATACTTGGTTGATACCTAGGACGCTGGCAGTAACCTGTATCAACCATTAGCACCAGTCAGTGATATTTGTGATGCATTTTTTAAATGTTGACTATTCATGTTTAATGAATAACAGAGAATAATAATAGTAAAAAATAAAACAATATAGATAAAAATGGAAGTACAATAATATGAAATTAAAAAGTTGAGTGGAGGGGGGAGGGAAGTGCAGGTGGGGGAGGTGGAGTAAGTTATTTCAGCAGCCGCCTCCAGTGATATACCCCGCACACACAATTTAGTCCCCAGGACAAGTGGCAGAGCCAGGTCTTTAGGCCCTTGTGGAAGGACAGAAGGGTGGGGGCAAACATCATCCCAGGGAACAGGAAGTTGCACAACCTTCAAAGTAAATTCAATTATATATTATACAGTAGGGACCATAAGGAGGAAATCTGGTTTGTCAATGAATGCAGTTCTTAAGACTGAGCCCTATAATTCCTCTGAGTTTTACTTTATTCTTGTTTCTGGAACCATAAACAGTTCTGCTCCATTTTTGAAGGTCCTGTACATTACTAGACTGGAACATTCCCAGAAAACAATAAACCACCACCTCCTCCTCCTCACCCCTCTCCCTTTCCCCTTCCCAGGGGTGAAATGCTACCGGTTCGGCCCAATTTGCCCGAAACTGTAGTAACAAATGCTTCTGGTTTGCAGAACCAGTAGTAAAAAATGCTTTTAAAAAGTAAAAAAATAGGTTCCCACGACTGCGCAGCACAGTTGATTTTCACAGCTGATGAATCGGGGTTTTTTTTTTTTACTTTTTAAAAGCATTTTTTACTACCTATTCGCCCGAACTGGTAGTAAAAAAAATTCTTTAAAAAGTAAAAAATGGTTCTGACTATCAGCTGTTTGACAATCAGCTGAGCAGAGGAACATTTTTTTTTACTTCTTTAAAGCATTTTTTGCTACCTAATCGACCAGAATGGTGACTCTGTGAGGTTTCTGCTTGTTGCAGGGGCTATTGTGTGTGAAGTCCAGCTGCTTCTGTATTGTGTGTGAGTCAGTTGAGTAACTTTTGTGTTATTTTTGTGTAAAGTGTGATAGTTGGTTTTTTAGCTCTTTGTGGCTCTGTGAGGTTCCTGCTTGTTGCAGATGCCATTTTGTGTGCTTTTGCATTGTGTGTGAGTCAGTTGTGTGGCTTTTGTGTTGTTTGTGTGTGAAGTGTGAAAGTTGGTTTTTGAGCTCATCCTCACATGACCATGACCACCAAGCCCACCCAGTCACATGACCACCAAGCCATGCCCACCAAGCCACTCCCACAGAACAGGTAGGGAAAATCTTTAGATTTCACCACTGCCCCTTCCCCTTTCTCTGCACTATTTGATTCTGCATATTCCAAAGAATTTCCTTTGGTTTTAATTGTGAGAAAAGCCACAGTTTTATCATAAGCTCAAATCTACTTCCTTTCTTAGCCAAAGCCATGTAACTTGCCTAAATATACTCTGGGTAGCTCAAATGAGTTCTCTATTCTATGAGAATGTGTATTGCCAAAGGAATAGAGATAACCTGCTGGGGAAAACGTCAATTCACTTCCTTATTTTCACTTATTATTTTCATATTTTCAAAATTATTTACAATCATTTTAAAATAATCCAAATGTTTAGGTACCTTTGCTAGCATATAAACCATATCATAATAGAGGGACAATAAACATTAGCTCAGATTGAAAATCCATCCCAAACCAATGTAAAGTCAGATTTCAGCTCTAATGTTATGAGAAGGAAAGGAGGAGGGGGGAAGAATGTTCTATAAATTGTTTACATTGTGCAAATTTCATATGCTATGTGTCATGCATTGTTTAGGATAAAGAAATGTATGAGAATGAGAGACTGAGTGAGGGTGGGAGTATATCATACAGTCATCTCTCTCTCTGCTTTTTAAATCAGTGATCACAAGATCATTGAAGATGTAATTAATTTCTTTAAAATTAGCCATCAGAGTATTCATTGTTTTGGGCAGTGGTCGTGGGGGAGTGGAGAATCAGTCAATAATAGGGTTATTGTTCATAAGGGAAGCAGTCACTAGGAAACATTTTCAAGTACCAGCTAATTAGCAGACATTTATCATATATCATCAATGCTAATAATGAGTGTGACTAAGTGGATAGGATCCTGAAATTGCGAACACTTGGCCTTAGCAAAAACAAACAGGGCGTGCAACTGCAAGTTCTAAATTTGGAACTGTTAGACGTTCAGATGGCAGAGCTGTTTACAGAATATTGCCCGGAGACCCTTTGCCAAGATTATTTCACAGTTGCAGATAAACTACCTAGGCATTAGGGTCTTTACAGCCTTGGATTAAGCAATTCCAGACTCTACCCAATTGGCAGTGGGTTTTTTCTTTGTTTTTTAATGGAATTGTAGGATCAAAGTGGTGCTAAATTTAAATAATCATATTCATAACCAGGATGAGTTCTGAGCATAAAATTTGGATCAGATCCTCCTCCAATATTGAGGTTAAATCAGAAATTTAGTATTAAAGCCAAAAGCTTTCATTCCCCTCTATCTTTGGAAATAAACTGTTACTGCATTTGTTTGACAGACCTGAATGAAATTTGCAGTCATAGCAAAATGACTGGAACACTGGTGGCTCAGTGGTTAGAATGCCATACTGCAGGCAAACTCTGCCCACAACTGGAATTCAATCCTGATGGAATTCAAGGTTGACTCAGCCTTCCATCCTTCTGAGGTCACTAAAATGAGGACCCAGATTGTTGAGGGCAATATGCTGACATTATAACCTGCCTAGAGAGTGCTATAAAGCACTATGGGGCATTATATAAGTGCTATTGCTATTGCTAAACGTTCAAACTATGAAGTCTGCCATTTGAAATAAATAAGTCAAAGGGTTTTTGTTGATGGTCAATATCTCTTGAAAATTTTGTTTACTTAAAGAACTTTTTTCTCGGCAAAATGGGTTGACATTTGCAGACATAATGCCTTTTTTGGAGAAGCAAAATTTTAAAGTTTCAAATGAATGTGATGAGGAGACATGTTGCTATAAAATCATGTATTATTTTGTAAGTAGTTAGTTTGAAGTTATAAAAACTTTGTAAAACTACACTTGCTTTCCATCTCCCTGTTTTTGTACTTTCTTTATCATAGAAAACATGTGGGACGGAAGTCTAGTGTCAACTCATTTTTGTAACAAACACAATTATTATTTGTGTGGTCTTCATGACAGTTAAGAAAGTTTGTGGCGAGGCGGTTCCGGTTGAGATTGAAGATCAGCTTCCTACAATGGAAGATCAGCTTTTCCAAATTAGATTGAAAGAATGGAATGGAATGGAATGGAATGGAATGGAATGGAATGGAATGGAATAGAATAGAATAGAATAGAATAGAA